>VYZW01028501.1:117883-175384 GCA_013401315.1 Balaeniceps rex
GGAGAGAGAGAGAAAAAAGAAAGAAAAAGGCTCTGCATACAAAATACAATACACAATATCTAGTTCTGCTGTGTGAAACTCACTGCATTCATTTTGCTCACTGAGCAAACTAGGTCCCAGAGTATAACACACACAATAAATCTAGCCATTTTTTTTCCATAGGAGCTGATTTCTAGAGAAGCTAAAAATTACTTGGTGTAAATGATGCAGAGGCTGATGCAGCTGAATTTATAAATTGGGTTGAAAAGTTTGACATGCTGAATTAGATTATACCGTATAATGCATCACTAAGTAATTGATATGTACATTACGTGCAAAGAAAGCCCCGCTAACTCAAGTGTAACTTTTTTTTTTTTTTGCATTATTGTGCAACTTGGCCATCAGCTCGTTGTCAGTTGAACAAATTTGCAAAAGGAGATTTAGTCCTTTATGAGCTGAATAAAAATACAATTTTGTTACATTCTGATATTCTAAAAATAAAATACATGATAAAGATCTATAAAAAAAGTAGAAAATAAGTAGAAATGCATCAGAGCATTTAAAGCCCTTTTTGGGGGCTTTTTTCATTTTTAGGGAAGTTTTCCCTGCATTTGTTCAAGAAATGTAAAAGTTCAGATGAAAGATGTGCAATACCAGCACCAACTGGAGAGGTGATGGGGCATGGAAGGGAATGGGGAATATACAATTTCCTCAGTTAAACGCAAACAACATAACACAGATTTCTGTGTTCTGGGAGCACAACAGAAAATTTAAAAAATGCTACCAGAAAGAAATGTCAGTTTTTTACTAGCTGTTCAGTATATTTCCAGTCTTCTACTGATGATCTGCATTTATTTCAAGGAGATGAGAGTATTTCCCTCTGCAATTACTAGCATATCTGCCCTGATCCAATGCTGATTACAGCACAGGGTCTTAAATCTCTGTAATCTGTCTGAAATGTTATTAAATATTAGATTTCAGTGTGATTTGTTTTCTTATCGCTTTACTTGTAACTTTACTGCCATTCACCGCCAAGAGACCTTGAACTGGAGGCTGCAGCTTTAATCTCAATTTGTTGTACTAAAATGCAAAATTAAAGAAAAATGAAGAAAGTTGAATATTACCAAGGAATGTGATTGATAACGTTGTGTCATTTTTTAGTTTTAATATTATAAACTGAATTTTATGATACTCTACCCTAATAGTGACATATTTAACATTTTAAGACTGGATATAATAATTTTATGGGACAAAATGGATATTGTTAGAAGATTATACAGTAGTACTTTGTCAAATCCTTGTATATTAAATACCAAAACACTATCATAAAATAATGGTAAGAGTCTCACTTCTTCTCCGAGAAGAAAATCCGTCCTTAACGTCTCATCTCTGGTTCAAGACCTCCTGGATGTCTCTGGTCAGTGAGAAGTGCAGCGTGCAGCACGTGCCCCTGCACTTCCATGCATGGGGGAAATGGACAGCTAGCATTTACAGCGTACCGCCAGTTTTAATTTGAAAATACAAAATAGGGGCGTTTTATATCCCGACAACTTCTGCTTTGCTTCCAGGCAATTCCAGTTCAGTAGATGTCCAAAGGACGTATACCAAAGGGAGCAAGCACGAGCGTGCCTTCAAATAGCACAGGAGCCACCAGGAATGGATCACTTTGGTTTTCCTCCCATGTTTGGCCACTTCCCAAAAAAGAGATCCTCTCTTCCATATCACCAGCCAGGCTCAGACTTCCTGACATCCAAGTCCCTCTAATGTGCTTCTGGCACGCTCCTGATAATGATGCTTGTTGATTTGCATCGCATTTTCCTTCCAGTGTTCTCTTTCTCTGACCTCCATCTACCTCCCTCTCAGCCCATCCTTAAACTGTGGAGAACTTGGGATACAAAGGAACAAAAACCACGTAGAAATCCAAATCCATGTTCAGAGCGAGCTACCTCACTGGAGCGTGGTAGGAGATCACCAACGATTACAACATTGGTACACGTCTGTTGTGATAAAGGGTGGTAACCTTCTGGACTAAGAAGAGGGAATCATTCCCTGCTGTCGGGAGTCTGGAACTCGGACAATGTCCAAATCCAGAATAAAACCAAAGAAAAATAAAATATTGTTAGCAATATTAGACATTATGGCTGCAGTATGCGATATACAAATGGCAGTAACTCTGGACATGAGATATAATCGTATGTGCAGGGTACAGGTGTACAAAGAGGGAGGCTAGAACAGGACTTGCAGCCATGGAAATCTGCAGATTGGGATACAAACTGAGCAATTCCATTGTGCTTTGTCTGCCTGAATCGCTATTCACCATCATCCAAGCAATGTTCCTCCTTAACAGTCTATCCTTAAAGTGCGTATAATAAAACGAGGCCACTGAGACTTGTACATGGCCGGCTCTCTCCACTGATTTTAATTCACTAAGTAGAAATGCTGCACAAGGTCAGTTTATGTGGAAAAAATCCATATCTGCAGAGGCAGACATTGACCCTCCTTTCAGGAGGAAATGACAGGATTCCAGAGTGGGTTTTCTATATAGGTGAATAGGGTCCCACAATGAGAAAGGTGTCTACAGAAAAGAATGGCAACTGAGATTTTTATACGTACATATATAAAGGCTTTGAATAGCTATGCCATGTTTTTTGTTAGTTATATAGGTCTCTCTGGGGATCTATAAAGATTGTAGATTCACAGAAATTAAACATTTCAGAGCTGTCAAATGAAAAGTGTCAAATAAATGAGGTCTGGGGGAGTTTTCAAGTCCATTCTAACTGAGGGGAAAAGAAAGAAAGAAAAAAAAAAAGAAGAAAAAAAGCGTTACACTTTGGATATCCCTAAATATGAAAAGACAATCTAGCTACATTTGATGTTCACGAAGGGGTTAACGTTAGAGTTGACTGCTCTAGAAAGATCTGTCCAACAAGCTCTGGTGTCCCTGATGTAGAGCCCCAAGCATGATACTTTATTGCTTAAATTTGTCATCTCTTACTGGTGAGATTTAGGGACAGAGTTCTTTCCCTAAATCCTCCCCACCAAATGCAGGTCAACAAAGGTCTTACTAGCTGGTGTATTTTCCTGGCTTGCTTTCAGATTCACATCCCAGATGAACACCCTAACACCGCCACTGCCTTTGTCCCGCTCCCTCCCTGGGTTTTGTGCACTTACACACAAAGTGAAACACTCTTCATTTTAGTCTGTCAGAGATATGGATTTTTTTAAATTGTATTTTTCAATTCTAGAGTATCCCAGGATAGGAAAACTTTAGAGTAGAATTTAGGGAAGCTCAGGGATGCCTATCTATAGCAAGAGAAATAAACTAGAGATTAGTTCCTCTATCATATTCAGTTTAAACCTACTAGAAACCTTCACAAATATTAAGGACAAACTTCATCCAAAACAGAATCCAAGTAGATTCTCCCTCCATCCATGGACAGTCCTGGAAAGAAAGGTCACGATCATCTTGCAAGGGGAAGACGATCACAAAATAATTTCTGAGATGTTAGTTTCAAATAAACATCAGTTACCCTGCCTGCAACATTATCCCAGGGCTCAGTACAGAAGAGAAACATTTATTTAAACATGCCAGCTTTGTTCAAAGTGAAAGAGAATTCCCCTAAAAATACTTTCAAAACAGAAAGCAATATAATTTAAAAAAAAAAAAAAATCAGCCCACATTTATGGAATGAGAAGAGAAATAAAACCTGTCTGATCGCACCGAAAAAGTATGTGCACATTTTGTAGTACAAAGCAAGGAAGTGAAGCTGGCTAACTTTCTCTGAGTTTTGCTTTTTTCCTTCTCAGAAAACAAAGACAAAAAAAGGAAACAAAAACCAGGGGTGGAAACGTGAAGGGAAAAGGAAACACTCGCTCACAAGAAGACTCTCTCTAATTCCACCTTCGGAGATATCACCAAACATAAAAAGCTGCACCGGCAGCGGGACGAATTGTCACAAATATTAGGAGCCACATATTTTGCATCAGGCTGAAGTCCCAGGGGAGCAGTAACACCTAACGAGGAGCAGCCGGCGGCACCGCCGAGGTTTTACTGCCCCGGCCCGGGAGGGCAGTGCGGGCGCTGGAATGGGCCGGGGGTGGCAGCGGGCTGGATTGCGCGTCTCAGCGTAAGGGCGCTGCGGCGAGAGGAAGAGGACTCCGTGTACTTGCACGCTGTGGGGTGCTGTTCTAAAAATGACTCTTCCTGACACATGATTGCTGTGACTTGGCTCGCTGCTCTATCAGAATAAAAAAAGAAAAAAGATGACCCAAACCCAGTCTTCTAGAAAAATTCTGGTTACGTTCAGCCTGGAAACATAAAAGCCCCAGCACCTAAGAGGTCCATCCCAGAGCTGTAGTACCCCAGCAATAATTAAAGGGAACATTTTTATGTTATGGCACAATATAGTCATGGTGTTTGGACTTGTCAAAACAAACAAACTATATTCAGTGAAATCTGTGGCACAAAAGAGCTAAACAAATTATGGGGTAGAGGCAAATGTGGCCACATCATCAGCATTCAAGACCTGAAGAAAAGAGTGGAAACTTTCAGGGTCTGAATGCAGGAGTGGAAAAGCTAATTGAGCACAAATGAAAGGATCTATTACGGCTGAAAGAATAAGTGAGAGTACAGGCAGGACAATACTCTCATTTATGATCCAAATATCCATGGATAGTGGAGTACAGCTTTAAATACAATTTACAGCCTTGATTACAAATGACTATGTGCATCAACTTGGAAGGAATGCGAAGACTGTGAGCGAGAGAAAGAGCCTGCCTTGTCAGAAAGGAAGGAGAAGGGGATAAGTGAAGGCAGAGCTGGGCTGGACACTCAGAAGCAATTGGAATGTGCAGAATTATGAAATAGCACTTTTAAAAACCTGAAGATGAACTGATTAGTGGGCAAGAAGGTTCACATTTAAACTAACCAAATTGCCCAGTGATAAGATTATAAAGGGAGATTTATGCCAGATAATCACAGCGAGATCAGGGGAAAAGGAGTATCATTCTGTCCCTGTGTCTTCCAAAAGCAAAATATAAAAATATGAATGTGGTAAAAATAATAAGTACGGGAAATGAAGAGCAAGGACAGGCTCCTACTTTTATGGAAAGCAGCAGCAGCTTTTTTCCTTAGCTTACAGAAGACCCAAAACGGGTCTGAAACCACCCAAGTTATAAATTACTTTCTACCCAGAAACTGTCTGTACCCTCACTGAGCCCCCCTTTTTTTTTAAGCTGTGTTATGTTTCATGGACCAAACATTACTTCTGTTAAATTGACAATTAAATTTTCCAGGAGTGAAAAATCTAAAAATCTTATGAAAATTGTAACACGATCTGGGCTGTGTAGCAAGAAAATTAGCACTAGCCTCTCATGGATGGACGCTGGCACCAAAGACAGTGCACCCTGGGGTTGCACAGGCTGTACTTTCTCATGCTTTCTATTCCGCATCCATTCCGAGCTCCGAAGGACATTGCGTACCACAGCAGCTAGCAATAGTCAGGAAAAAGCCATCAACCCTCCACAGGTCACAATTTCCCAATTGTCCCAGAGCCTGCCTGAAACCAAGAACTTACCACAAAAGCAGCTGGTGGGAGCTACACCTCAGCAACAAGAAGATAGGCACAAGTAGAAGCAAACAGCTGGATGAAGTTGTGACCTTCACACCTGCAGGACATCAGTACCCGAGAACTCAGCCCTGCGATGCTCTTTACTGGTATTGGCTATACAATAAGGGTAAGGATGCATTTACCTCTTCCCCTAGGTGGCTCCGAAACATTGTTTCTTCCAAGTGGAAATCGCTTACTCAAAGTGATCTGTGCATCCATGACTGTCAGGCTTAATTACTGGCAGTGCACCATATATTCAGGAGTGAAACCAAATTTAAAAAGCCTCCATGCCTAGTGCAACATGCAGCAGTCCCTTGACTAAATAAAATTAAGGAACTGTACGTACATCCCTGCAACACCCCAGCCAGCTCCCACCGAACGCTCTTCAGAATTGGTTTCCAAAATCTGAAGGTAGCGAGAATGACCAAACGTCAGGAATTACCTCTCCTCATAACCAAGAGCCACAATCTTCATGATTATGTGCATGGGAGTCTATAACTGTGTAACGAAGAGGAAGAAAATGAGAGGCTTCTTGATGACTAATTCAAGGTAATGGAGCCCTCATCTATGAGCCCGGAAAAAAAACACACAAAGGACAAAACCAAAGTCTCCTCTGTTTTCCTCATCATAACCATTCGTTGCAGAGCACAATAATGCTGGGGCAAGCATGTGGATTTTTACTTCTTTTGTAAGGGTTCAGCTGGCACCTTTCTTAAGCAGGCAGTTAGCGTGAGTAGCCAAACATAGTACCATTTCCCCACAATTATTCATTTTTTGAGGACATTGTTTTTGAAATGAAAAGAGAATGAAACGATATGGCATGTGCTCCCTGTCTCAGATTGGGTGTGGAAGAAAATAATGGCCACACACTGCTATACAATTAGGTCTGTCTTGGAAAGGAATTATACTGATGTTTTTCTAAGCAATGCCAGGTGGTTTATTCACCAAATAATGAGACACTAAATGGATCTAAAGATTCTTGGCAACTGGTAAATGCTTACCTTGGACTCCCTATTCCTCTCTTCAAGAAATGGTTTGCTTTTCCCAAGAGTTTTCTTAAGCAGCTCCTCAGCTGTGATTAAAAGCAAATAACATTGGCCGAAGGTTGGTTAACTTATACTTGTTTAACGATACAGCTCAGGGAACTGTGAGTGCACATCAGATGTCTCTCACTGATTTAGTGAACAGCTTCAGCCATCGGAAGACCATGTTTTCAAAGTCCATAATTCTTTTCAAAAAAAAAAAACCAACGCAAAACTGTTGTAGTTAACTTTTCTCTACTTGATCTCTGCCCAAAATCCTATTAAAAAAAAAAAAAAAATTTTAGCTACATTATTAGCAAAAGCAACAAAAGCATGCAATCATTTTTCCCTACGCTGCAGGAGGAGGGCAGACCACCTCAGCAGCAGAGCACTGCTGGGAGCAGGAGGTGGCCATACATGCACCTGCGGGCAGCGGTGCAGTGAGGACCGGCGGTGGCCGCAGCCCAGCACAGAGGACTGAGGGAGCCAGGCTCCTACCTGCCTCCAAAGCTGAGCAAGAAAGGGAAAGGCTGTATCTCAACAGGCTTACGGCAGCCTCCCTGCTCCATGCCAACTGCGAAGCGAATCTGCTCCATGTGGGTAAGAAGAAGGACTTGAGCGGACCCAGCTCCAACATCTGCCCAAGCCCAAGCGCCACTCGTGGTGGGGCAGCCGAGGCCCTTGAAGCTGACGTCACAGAAACTCTCAGGGTCATCCTGTGCCCCTGGGCCCAGAGAAGCACCAGCTGATCATCCCATTGATCACTGGGAAACACGATGTTTCAACAGCAGCTCTGTCCTCCGATATGTCCCCCCACCCTGTGCCGCTCTGTCTTCAAGACACAAGCGCTCTAGCTCCAAACAAAACTGACCCGGGAATGGTGTGCCTCCTCTATATATACAAAGCAACATAATGAATAAACCTGGGGCTGCCGAGGTCAGGCTTAAGTGCGGGCTTCTCTATTTCCCCCGCTGCTGCAGATGGGTACCCTGCACAGACAGGGGTGGACGAGGCCTTGTGGGTTGGGGTGGACGCCAAGGTCGGGAGAAGCACCAGCACCCGGTGGGTGACAGCGGCTGGACGTCACTCAGGGGAAAAGCTTCGCAGAAATGCGCCATTTCGTAACGACCAGCAGATAGCAAATAGATTAGCCAACGGGTTTTGCTTCCCCTTCTCTTTGTCAATTTAGGGAGCGAAGCACATTATAAAAAAATTAATGATGTAAACAAAAAATGCTCTGAATAATTCTTCGCTTATGGTTTCTCCTTCAAATATTTGGTATTTAGAATCAGTATTGCTTTGGCCATCTCTGTCCAAAGATCGCTCCCATTTCAAGAGATGATTATTCACAGCCAACAATTCAAAATTTCATTTATGTGAATACAAATTGATGTCTATGTAAAATCCTTCATATCAAATACATCCAATTAAGAGTTATTTTCTAGCATATTCCACAAAACTCTAAACATGCTGAACATTGCAAAGCTTCCCAAGAAGAACTAATTACAATGCCCAAGTTAATATTTGAAGAAAATTTGAAGCAATGGCTCTGTTCTCATTTAAATATTACTGTCTTTATAATGTGCAAAGCATTATAACCATTTATATATGTTCCAAGTGATACATTACCGAGTTGAACCTAGTTTCCCCTTCTTTTGTTCTGGGTTCATAACCTTGCTGTATTATCTTCCATAATTCTACAGCTTGCTAATGCATAATTCAAGCCTCTCTTATTGACAAAAGGCAGCAGAAAAAAAGAATATTTCAATGCCACTTTCCCACGTAGATAGTATTGCTTTCACTTCAACTGGTATCATTTCCATACTAAAGCCAGATCTTTTAAAGTGTATTAAGTATCATTTTCATTGCTTCTTCACAATTGATTCACTGGGACAACTACACCTGTTTACCTCCATCTTCTAAGACTACTTTATTGCAAGTTTTTTATTGTTTTGGTTTTTTTTTAAAGATGGGTTTCTTGCCAAAAGAAGAAACTTCAGTTAAAACATCAATGAGCTAATGTATGACATCAGCTTCACACTAATCTCTTGATTTAACTAGAGCTTGGCTGTAGGACTGGTGTCACAGTTTCCCCAGATGTGTGTAGGGAGCAGGACCATTTTGCGATCATCCTGCAATCCCTGTTCTAACGCCTTCCCTTCATAAAATAACTGTGCAAATAGGCAAATACCAAGTTTCCATGTATCATTGACTGGAGGTCAAATTTGTCCTCACAGTCAGCCATGCAACTATGCAAAAATCCCACTGATGTTGATGCAGTTGCTTCAAATACACACAGGTGGGGAGAAGGTGGTTTGCCCTTTTTCCATGTTGGCGAAGGATGGAGAGAACTCCAAAGGCTTTCAGTCTCTTCTCAGAAACAGCTTGCATCCTTCTAATGGTACAAAAGTGACATGGACTCACAGATAGACAGAATGATTAAAAACAATTAGAGGCTCTATAGAAACAGCGAAGTATCAAACTTTCCACATCATTACCTAGGCAGGTTAAGACTGTCAAGTTCTTGTGCCTCCACAGACCCTCAGCTCAACGTCCTCCCGTTAGAGCATCTTTTGGAAGCATAAAAAGGACACAACATCTTTCTTTACAGATGGCTGCAGGGCAGGGGGCAGCTACTCTTCCTTTGTACCAGCCCAGTGGAGACACTGTCACCACGTCCTTTACACGCTCCCTGCTGTCTGTAGCTCAGCGTACCATACTACGCAAGGAGCTGTGTGGGGTGAGGCTCCTCCATAGCCTTCCTACATGCCTATACATTTACCTGAGCTGTGAAATCCTGCTCTCTCACATCTAACTTGCCCTGGTAGGCAGCCTGGGCTCAGTCTGAAGCCAGACTGTCTACACATCCCACTGGCCCTTGTGGCAAGCAACGTCTACCACCCAGCCAGCACGACTTGTTTCATTTCTTGGTTGCAGTAAGAGCAGAAGTTCATGGCAGATGGACTGAAAGCAAGAGTGCCAGGGCCCAGCCCCACGGCAGGTAACGCCTTTAGAGCACTGCGTGTGTCCCCTGTGCATTGCACCTTGCTTCTCAAAGCAGCAACTAGTTTGCCTCACAGGCAGCTTAAAGCCATTCAAGCAGGTAAGTGAGGTGGGCAGAGGGTGATTTTGCCCTCAAGCCCAGCTAAGAGTCACTTCTGCATGGCAACCCACAGGCAGCTTTTGCATCAGGAAAACGTCTCTTGCCATACTGTTGCCCAGCACAGACAGACACCTACCTAAGAAGTCCTTTATATAAACTGTAATCCTACAAAGAAGGTTATTCTGTGAAAAGTAGTATGAAAAAATGATCAGAGGAGGCCCTACAAGGCACCTGTACTCCATGGAGTCACATTTACCAAACCAGCCTCAGTAATAACGTGGCCAAGTCAACATCTAGCTAGGTTTACAGCCTTGCTGCTTCTTCCCATGCCAACTCAGCGCTCACCTGTTTCTTCCAAGTTCAAATTCCTGAAGCACTGTAATTCTGGCTACAACCAAAATAATTCTTCTAAACTCAGGAGCTTGTTTTTCTTTTTCTAAAAACTCTCGAAGTCTTAATAAAGACTCATTTTCTGCAAAACACTCAGCAAATACAACCTGAGATGCAAAATTCAGGTGGGTTTAATGGTGCCTCCAGCTGTACCTCATTTTAAAGTCACTGTTTATTTAACAGAACCAACTCAAAGGAGAACTAACTCAGTTACCAAATAATTTAATGTCATGCTCTGAAAAAGTAGCAGTTTAGGACAGCAACACTGCTGCCGCTTGGACAGCTACTTTCCCCACCTTAAAAGCCATGTAATTTCTCACGTTGTGTGCTGTCAGAGGAGACAAAATAAAAATAACCTAAGTAACTTCACAGGGAATTCCGTAGATGTTTCTAACCCTGAAAGTACTAGAACTTCCAGGGGCAGTGTAGGAAATGGAGTAGCCCATAAACAGCGTGCTGTGAAGTAAATCATCAGCCTCTCCAGCCGCAAGTGAAAAGCCTATGTCATTTTTGACACTTGCTCGCTACCTGTCCTTCCCCCTGCCCTCAACACTG
The DNA here is from genome assembly GCA_013401315.1 of Balaeniceps rex. NCBI lineage: Eukaryota > Metazoa > Chordata > Aves > Pelecaniformes > Balaenicipitidae > Balaeniceps > Balaeniceps rex. Next base: position 128,542 of record VYZW01028501.1, read on the forward strand.
TAAACTGGCAAATTGCTTTGTCAAACGTCACGTACAACACTGAACAAAGAACCAGATCTATAAAAATCACCCATCAGATTATCTTCAGCAATAACGAATGGTGAATTCACTGGAAGTTCCTTTGTGCCTGCTTGGATTTAACCCTAGTGCTGTGGTCAACCCAGCTCAGGAAGTTCCTGCAGGCTTCTTACAGGTCACTTCTGCCCATAAATGACCCCTGGCCAAATGCTAGGGAGCCCTTAATTGCAAAGGCTGAACACAGAGTTGCAACGAGCCTTTCCAGAAATCACTGCCCGGCATCTCAGTCGCTCATCATGTGCAGGGTCCTCCAGGGAGGCCTGGAACATCTCCCCAGCTAATAAGCTTGAGGCTGCTGGCTCCTGGGCTGCTCCCATTGCATGGTGGGTGCAAAACAAAAAACTGCAACATACAGCTGTGCCAAAGCAGAGACGCCTTCCTCGATGGCAGGGCTCAGACCAGTCCCGATTCCCTGTCCTGGTGGATGGGGGTCATGGGACGTGAGCGAGCAGTGCTTGCCCCTTGCTTGCTGGCTGTGAGCTGGGGAAGCGAGCGGGTTGGAAAAGGAAGCCCAAGGTAGAGCCATGCACGTGTGTCACTGCCGGGGAAGCATCAAGCGCATGTCCCCCCTCTCCACCCCAGGGGCAGCTGAGGGCCAGTGGCAGCGGGCAGCCTTGCACTCTCAGGGCAGGGATGGTGAGCAACCAGAGACCAAGCACCTGAGCAAATTTCCACATAATTCCACCTTCTAGTTAGCAAATTTCCAGAAATCCACCACTGCAAAGAGCCCCGGAAGCCTGCCGGTAGACCTACCATTACTACAGATATAAAATGTGCTTAATACCGCATCTGCACCAGGCTTCCTACAGACTGGCTCTCCAACAATGCAGTCCAGAGATGCTCTCTACTCTATCAATATTTTAAAAGAAAAAAAAAACTTGGGGAAAAAACACCATTCCCACCCCCACAGCAGAGTTTTGCACTTTATTTGGAGCATGGCCACACAACTGATTTGCCATTTGACAGGAGAGGCGGGGAAGAAACCCCAGCAGAGGGGACGGGACTTTCATCAAGCCCGACGTGGACTACTTGCCAACAGAAGCTTTTACCAGCTGCCTGTTCCCACCACTGCTCTGGATATGTCACCTCCTCCATGGTGCAAGCAACCGCCTGCATCTGTGCTCTCTGAAGGAGAATGAGAGAAACACATGAAGAAGAGAAGTTTGGGAAAGCAGTAGCCAGCAAACCGGTTACCATTTAAGTCCATGGTCCTCCGTGGGTGAGCTGACCGCAGTGACCTCCCACCACTGGCTCCCATCTGGAAGAACAGACCCAGTGTCCCTGCAGCATCAGCACGACTCGTGAAAACTTGTGGTAAAAGCAAGAAATGGTTCAGTTTGCGACCTACCTTCGCCAGGGGAGATCCCTAGCAGAAGCGTGTTTATTGGAGCACCGTTCCAGCGCTCTGTGGCAAGCCATAGGTCTCAGAAACCACTAGTGGCTTGTTAATTGTCCCAGGCAAGGCACAACACTGCCCTGTCCCAGAAAAGTAAGGTGAATTCTGGGAGTAAGATGAACTGGAGGGCAGGTGTCCCTTTTATTTTATGTCATACCAGAACACCAAATATTTAGAAGATAAATAAATCATCTTTCTCTGCTTAGAAAAATCTAAGATTCCTGTGGTACTTGGGTTGATGATGATGAAATATGACATGCAGATTTTCACTTACAGAAAGGGAACATGGGTACCTCACATTTTCTAAACTCTCGACAAGTAACTCACCTTTGTAGATAACACTGATGACACAGGAATAAACAAATCAAGCCATCTGTACCAATCTTACATGAACCACAACTTAAATTTGAGATACAAAAAGACTTCACAAAGGAGAGAGCCAAGTGTCTGAAGCCATTTTAATATCAGACATTTTTTCTTAACAGCTTTGAGCATCCCCAGCTCTTTTATCCAACATACTACGAGGCATCTTAAAATATTCTGTATTAAGAGAACGCTATCTGAATGTACCCTAGCATCCTCAAAGGATTGCTCCACTTCAGCATCTGCTTAAAACACTACGCCTTCTTGCCTGCCTTGTTTCTTTCCCCCCCCCCCCTCCTGCTTGGGGCTAATCAGAGTCTGCTTGCTTCTCGAAAAGAGCAATATGCTTTTCGAAACCCCTTGGGTATTAGAGAGACCCTTCAGTCCAGCCTCAACTACTCATGATTGTAGTCCTGACTCTGGTTCACCCATCAGTCAAGAGAGTAAAAATCCAAAAAGGCACTCCCTTATTTTCTGTCAGAATATCATTCAGGCTCATTGCCACAGAACAACATTTTTGCCGAATAAGATGATTCACTGAGTTTAAATTATGTGCTTATTTTCTGTTGTTTCCAATCCGTCTCCCCAGAAGGTGCCTGCATATCCCTCCTCCCTTTCATCTGAACGGAAGCCCTTTTGCAATGGGCACAGACCTCTTCTGGTTAGGCTTCAGTTTCTGCTCTATCTCCACATCCTTTTGATCTCTCTCACTGTTGACTTTGCCCTTTTTGGCAACTTTTCCGCTTTTGAGCGATTCTCCTCTAAACCTCTCACTCCACTCCTGGCTTCTCCTTGTCCTGTCCTCAGCTTTGGCCATTCTCAAATACTGCCTTCCATCTACTTACCTGAATTTCAGAGGGTAAAAACTTACCCCTTTACTGATCTTTCACATGCTCTCTCAATCTCTTTTTCTTATGGCCCTATAGGCAACATCCACCCCAGTATTCAAACCCATAGAGCTGGGTCACGTTAATGCTCTTGATCCCTTTATTCCAGCCACAACCAAACAAGCCTCTGTTCTGTGCCTACTTCCTACTCCCAACACATCATCCTTTTCTCTCTCAATAGCAAAAATGTCCCTCATTTTGACTAGTAACAGGTGATCAGTTTGGAAATACTTGCTTATAGCCAACACGTATGGGGTTTTTTTCCATCTACAGTTTGCCCTTTGCCCTCCAGCCTCAAATGAAAGGCAATTTTTTCTGGCATTTAGGGTTGGGTTTTTTTCCTTCTTTAGCCCAAAAGCACCACTAATGAACCTGAAGAAAAAAAATATAGGCATAAATTTGTAACAGCTATTGTCTACCTTGAGACAGCTAAGGATGTCGACACATGGTTATAGTCCCTCTCAAGAATGCCAGTATACACGCACTCCACCAAAAGCAGTTAATAGGGGAGTATGTCTATGCTATGTTTTACACCCCTAGCTGCTCCAGAAACAATGATTTCATAATTTATAATGAAAAACTGAAGTGGAAGAAATTTTTATATATATTAACGTACTCCATTTCATTTGAGTTACTCTCTAAATATTGGGATCAAGCAGGCACTCCTTACCTACAAGCTCCCAGTGAATCCATGAGCTTTGCCTCCAAACATTGGATTGGCCTGAAGTATGGGGCTGTCAAACACAGCAAAAGAGAAAGCAGAGAGCACAAGGGAAGAGGACTCCGCAATTCAGAGCTTTGCACAGTACTGCTGGCTTAAAAATACTGGTTTCCAGGGGAAGCGGGAAATTCGACTTGACGTAAAATGCAACCTTTCCTCTTTTAACCCAACACATTTTATGTAGCAAGAACCTAATAAAGAAGTTACCTCTTGCTTTGTTCCAGGTCTTCTCATGAAAGATCGTTTTTTTAAGGCAAAATCCCCAAATGTGTCAATGAATTCTAGCACTCCTCTTGGAGCTGCTGAGATATACCTTAAGTAGCCCAGCATGGGAATACAGCAAGGAAGGAGAACAAAACCAAACACAGGCCTGGTCACGAGCCGTTTGAGCATGAAAACAAGCAAACAGGGGGATGCACACCCACTAGAATGACAGAGTTTTGTAAAATGGCTCAAAACATCATGCATGGTCTGACGCGTCGAGCACGACAAACGTACGCATGCACTCCACGACACACAGCACCCCAAAGTACTAGACAGCGGCAACACGTTTACAGGGATTACCATGAAATGTGCATGATGTCAATGCCTGGAAATCCTTCCAGTGACAGATTTTTATCTGACAGTCAGTTAATAGCAGAACACTTTTTTGCACCAACAAGAAGATGCTATTTTCCAAAGGATAATTTTCTTAACTAGTTGTTTTCATATAAGCAGAGTCTTCCATAGGATGGGGATGGCAATTTACACTAAGGCTTTTCACTAAGGACTGTTTTGGCTTTCTAATTTGCTTTCCGTTTTGCAGTATGTAGCAACTTATTCACAGCATTTCTGACAGAAGGAATTTCAAAAATGCAAACAGCATGATGGCAATGTAGTAGCTGATTAGCTCCGTGGAAAAAAGTTTCTCCGAGTTTGACTTTCAGACAGTGCACAACATTCAGGATACAAAAATACTCTGGCAAGGAAGGTCTTCTTTCACTTTAGCTAGAATGAAAAAGGTCTTCTGCGCTTTAGCTATAATAAACCGCACAAAAACCAGAAAGGGGGAGAGAGAAAGAGAGAGAGAGAGATGGCAGATACACTGAGAATCTGCAGCATAGATAATCAAACCCTTTATTGTCTAAGTTACATTAGACTTGCAACACCATAAAAACCTGTTAAGAAGAAGAAACAGTAGATTGGTAGAGGTAGTAGAAAGTCCCTGTAACAGTCATAAAAGGGCTTTACAGGAGCATGTCATGCCAAAAAAAGTTATCACGTTGCTTAAAACAGCTGATCAAAGCCCACTGACTAAATAAATAAGAAACACAACTCATTTTAAATACTATAGCCTAACTAAAATAACAAATCAATACAATACAATGATAAAGAAGAAAAAAGAAATTGTGGGATTCGTTTCTGAAAACAGATGGTCTTTAAGGTTGGCTTTCCCCCACCCACTCTTATTTCTTGTTTAATTAAGTGAAAATCTCATTTCTGTGCCATACACAGCATATAATTATTTAAACTTATTTCCCCTACTGTTGTTCTTCATGGAGCTAAATTATGATTGTAAACTTTGCTGATTAATACCCTGGTAATGGCAGTGACAGCACTAGCTTCTCTGTCAGAGATTCTGGAAGAAAAGCTCCAGAAAAAAGCTTCTGGCTCTAAATATTAACTCAGATTTTCTAGATCAGCTTGCAAAAAAAAAAAAAAAACAATAAAAAAAGAGAAATTACAAATGTACACTACGCTTTTGTGCCATTTTGGGTACAGAAGAGTTTTTAATAACTAAAACACAAACAAATAGGCTAAGCAACTATCTTTTGTGCATTCCTGAACTGCATTACTTTCACTCATGGAAAATATGACTCAAAAAAGCAACAAACCAAAAGCAAAACAAACAAACAAAAAAAACCCCCAAAACAAAACAAATTGAGAAAGCTAGTGCAAACCCAAAATGATAATCATTAAGCAACACAGCAAAATATTTCATTTTTTCTTTTTTTCTCCTTTTTTTCTTTTTTTGGTGTACAATGGAATGTGTCTATGCGACCTCCCTCAAAATAACGTCACAGAACAGTTAATTACAGTCACTTACAAGTATTTGCACAGACGTTCCTAACTACACCGAGACTTACAGAGAATTCTGGTATACATCTGGTGTAATAGTATAAGGAAAAACTAGTTTAAAAAAAATACATAAGAAAGTTAATTTGCATTGTTGCAAGTGTTGCGAAGTAACAAAAACTGTCAAGTAATTTAAAACAAGTAACAAGTAGTATCCAGAACCAATTACTGACTAGACTTTTTAAAAAAAGCAACCCCCCGCCCGCCAAAACTGTTAGAACAGAAAGATCACGCTTTAAGGTTTTTTCTGGTTTTTCTTTTTTTTTTAAACAAATCTTTGTGTGAGAAGCTCATTTCTACAAAAACATCACTATTCCATTATTGTATTAAGTAAACTGTTGCTCTCACCTGTATTAAAGGTTAGCATCATTTCTGTACATGTAAAATTATTGCTTTTTTGAAAAATATATTTAGCATGCTAGGGTTTTTTTTTTTAATCCATTTCCTGCCTTTACAAAATGTTACAATTTAAAAAAAAACTAGTAAAGCTTTTGCAAAAATCTTCACAGAACATTTTCTTTCAAGGCAGCAGTAACTTTTGATAATGCATAAAATTATATGTGCAAAATCTGAAACTCTCAGGAATATTACCATCACACATAGTGTCACAGCAATAAGAAAAGAAAATATTTATATCTGTGGAATACATTTTTAATTGCTTACACTGCATGGTTTCACAACCTGTTATGTGCCACAACCCCACCTTGAAAACTTGCAGTTAAAGAGTTACTGTAGAAGAGGTATATAAAGCTTTTTTTTTTCTTTTTTTCCTAACACCACCAGTGATCACCAAGTACAAGACATGACACATTTATATGAACATTAACCTGCCACCACAAAAGAAGTTCCTCGTCTTTCCAAAACATCACCGGGCCCAGGGAGGAGCGGTGAACCTGCCGAACCAAATGCAGGAGCAGAGAGTACTTTATGGGCCAAGGGCTGCCTGAATTTGTTCAGTGACACCTTTTCTCTTCTAAACATACAGATCAGCGGCGTTAAGACAGCTGAGCGTTTTATTATTTTTTTTAAAAAAAAAAAAAAGGTGAAGACTTCCTTTGTGATCAGGTCGAAGAAAGTAGCCCTGTTACAAAAAAAGGTCCTGAGAGTGAAACACAGAAGCCTGGTTTTTTTCTTAGTGTTCGACTAGCTTTTCTTTTCCAAAGGCGAATAGAAGCTTTTCTCTGGAAGTGTTTCAATTTCCATATTCACATACTATTAATGGTGCGCAGTCAAGAGCAAGAGCACTACAAACGCAAGTGGTCCCCAAACTGTAATGAAACAAACCATTGCAGAATGACGGTCTTTCTCTTTAGTCCCTTTAATCCTTCATCAAGCATGGCTTTCTCAGCACCGAATGCCACCTTTTCCCCGCACCCCCCCGTCTTCCTCTCTCTCTCTCTCTTTTTTTTTAATTTGCTTTTCAGCATGACAGGCAGTGGCAGTTTCATTAATTAATACTTCTCCAGCCCTCGAATCCACTGCTGTTTTTCAAATGTATCAAATAGTCATTGTGAGCATCAGGGAGGTTTTTGTTACAGTGCTTAACTTCTTCATGCTGTCCAAATCACATAAAGTTTAATTTTTCCAGTGTCTCAAACTTCTCTTGATTAATATAGATGCTTTGTGCTGCCACAGTGCTTGCCAACTCCACTGTTTATTATAAAGGAAATAAGGAACCATGGGACTGATTAGTACGTCAATTTATATATATCTTGTGTAGCATCTTCATTTATTTTAAAATGATTAACAGCGCAGAGGCACCCCCCTCCTCGCAGAGCGCTGGTTTCAGCCTCACGCAGCGGCTCCAGGCGAGGCAATGGCTGGCAGGGAGGCTGCTCTGCAGCCGCCGGGGCACAGGGCAGCTGCGCAGGGGGCTGCCGGCGCTGCCCGTCGGGGTGGGGGCCGCTGGCGCAGGGGCTCCTCCGCCGGGGCTCTAGGTTCCCTTCCGGAGAGGCAGCGTGTGGGCGACCTCCGCACCGCCGTGGTCTCTCCCCTGCAAGAAGGGCGACACAGGGAAAAGCTCATTCTCGCCTCTGCTCCCACGCACAACCCTCCAGCAAGCCCTGCCGGTGTTCGTTACCCTTTATTAGCACCACATACATTCATTTTGGCCCACCACATCACGAGTTTTTTGGGGTTTTTTTAATCATCTCCAGCAAGACAAAGTGCGTCAGGCCCAGATAAAGTCCCTGAAGGACTTAGAAGAGCAAGTAATAGCGTCTGATGGAGCAGTTCAGAGAAGGCTGAGAACAAGGAGGGGAAGAAGAGGCCTCCAAAAAGCAGAATTTTGAGCTAGCCAAAAGGGATTCATAAGTAGATGAGTGTTTTAAAAAGGCTGAAGTTTGAGGTCACAGAGGCAGCTAAAAGAAGAAAAACTGAATTCTTGCGCAGGTCTGTCAAATGCTAAGGCAGCTTTTTTTTTTCCCCCTTGTCATCTTCCTTTTATTTTTTTAGCCAATTTTCATGAATAATTACCGTGTTGAAAAAAATAGCAGGGATATTCTAAAATCAAGTGAAATTAAAGATAACATCATGAATAAGTGGGAGCCTGCAGCTCCCAAGAAAAGCTTTAAAATGACATTTAGAACATCACTGTCGGAACAATGCAGTTTACAATCCTGATCCTAAAACAACATGGCAAGATTAATCTTACATAAATGCATTATCCTTAAGCTAAAGTCTTGATGAAGTGAAACAGACCATTTTAAATTAATGCAACATAAAATACGGCACCCATGTAAAATCCAAGCAAGTTTCAAGCTGTGCCTATGGCAGCCCTCAAAATAGCTAAAGAAAGCCCAGCTCTGGTTGACATAATGTATTAAGTGCATCTCTTTTGTTAATAGATTTAGAAAATTCCTAATTAAACCTGGCCCGAGATTCATGACATTTACCAGTCAAAGTTTGGTTTAAGTCGGAAAGATTTGCAACAAAATTAAAGAAAAAAAAAGCTGCTGTACAGACGGCAGTATATTTGAAATGTAGGAAACAGTAACTGAATGAGAGATGTGATAAAACTTCCTTAGTTGGATGCTGAATTTCCTGCAGTAAACCAAGAAAGATGCTTTACATTTTTGCGCGGCTGCATCATGCCTGAGAGACAGAGCCACAATTCCAGGAGGAGGCATTCATCATTAAAACGTCTCGTATCGAACCAGCTCTACGTACATGGGGGAGCGTGGCAGGGTTTTGCCGAGCCGGGAAAGGAGGGAAGGAGGGAGGGAGGGAAGGGAGGGGATGGCAGGCGCCTCGCCCCAGTTTCCCTGGGTAAGAACTGAAAAAAGGGGTGTAATTAGGGGCGCTTTTTTGGGATGGATAGCCTGCGGGGTGCTGGGCGGCACAGGCGTGCCCTGCGGGTCCGGGCACCACGCGCCCATGGACCGTGAAAGGGGTAATCCATCCTCCTCCCGCCTGGCAGGGCAGCGCAGAGGGGCCAGGGCGGTGGGTGGCTGGCTCGGTGGGTGGCTGGACCCCTCTGATGCACGGCTGTGCTCCCAGTTTCACTGGGAAACAGCACCTGAGCTTCCCGCGTGCCAAAACCCACCCAGTGGCTCACCCCATTGTACTCACACCTGCCCGAGGGGGCAGTCAGATTTTGAACCAGCTGATACATAGCTGGATTGAATTCTTCCTGAAGTGAAATGTTTACCATTTTAAAAAGTAGGCTTTCTTCACTTTCAGCATTTGAAAGGGGAAAAACAGCAGATTTTTTTTAAGTGAAACCTATAGCTTCCATGCCAAAAGCTGCTTTCATACCGACTTCTACGGCTTTTCACCAGTTAACAGGAAAAAATCAGTTTGTGTGTGTCCTGGTTTCAGCTGAGTTAGAGTTACTTTTCTTCCTAGTAGCTGGCATAGTGCTGTGTTTTGGATTTAGTACGAGAAGAATGCTGATAACACACTGATGTTTTAGTTGTTGCTAAGTAGTACTTAGACTAGTCAAGGACTTTCTTTTTCAGCTTCCCATGCTCTGCCAGGTGCACAAGAAGTTGGGAGGGGGCACAGCCCAAGATAGTTGATCCAAATTGACCAAAGGGCTATTCCATACCATATGACGTCATGCTCAGTATATAAACCGAGGGGAGTTAGCCGGGGGGCAGGGATCGCTGCTCGGGGACTGGCTGGGTGTCGGTCGGCGGGTGGTGAGCGGTTGCATCACTTGTTTTCTTTTCCCTGGGTTTTGTTTGTCTCTCTCGTTCTCCTTTTCATTACAATTATTATTATTATTATTATTATCATTATTATTATTATTACTATTATTATTATTTTATTTCAATTATTAAACTGTTCTTATCTCAACCCGTGGGTTTTCTTACTCTTGCCCTTCCGATTCTCTCCCCCATCCCACCGGGGAGGGGGAGGGTGAGCGAGCGGCTGTGTGGTGCTCAGCTGCCGACTGGGGCTAAACCACGACAGTGTGCATGTTAATATATTGGAGACAGATTATCACATGACATTGAAATAAATTGCAATGATCGGTTTGGAGCATAGATACCGCTCCAGTTTGCTGGCAAGGGGAAAGTGTTGGGACAAGAACTACAGCTGCTAATCCTGTCTATAATGCTCATAAACTAATGGACATACAGTATGTGCATATTAGATGCCAGTACAGCAGCCTCCATGATTCCTTGATTGTTTGCATTATAATCTCCATATGTATGAACGAGACAAATTAGGTTGCCATTTATTTGTTCATTATCTATTATTTTGATTAATGGAATTCTTGTTCTCAGAATAACTATTTAAAAATAACATTTGCAATAATGAGGACTGAACTATTAATCATGATCTTTAGAAGAAACTCTGCAAGGAACTGGGGCAAGACATTTCATACGAACAAATGTCATAAATAGGACTTCTAACAGACAGTGCTAAAATTTCAAATGCAAAAAAGAAACCCCAACCAAACCCAGAAACCAATGGTTTAAATAACTTTTTATTCTGGTTTTTTTTTGCTCCTCCCCTTCTCTCCAAAGTTGCTTTAGGACAAGCAGGGCTGTACTGTAGCTGGTCTATGAAAAGATTAGAGGTAACAGATGCCACCAGCCTTTCCCCCAAGCCCCTTTGCAATATATACATTGTTTTCTTGATCGTTCATTCCAGTCTGTCTATCCCCCAAATTCTGACTATTCACATTTATTCTATCTCAAGCATTGAACACTACAAGAAATATTTTAAAATAGTTATAGTGGAGAAAATTCAGGCTTATGGGCTCCTTAATGAAGGTGGTTTACCCCTTCACAAAGGACCTACTGCACACCTCTCTCTTCAGTGAACAAGGCCCAAGAACTGTGGTGTCCCCAGCTCTTTCACAGAAAAGGACCCTCACTGCCTTCTGGCATGTGGAAATCTTCAGCCAGAGATATCCATGACACCAAAAGTTCATTTTTTTTTTCCTGGGCTTTAGCTTTTAATTGATTTTCCATGAGTAAAAGGCCATTTTTACAGAGAGGTCAAAGGTTGGAGTTCTGGGGGTTTTACTCATTTCACTCACACAAAGGGCAGAGAACTTGGTGTCTCTGGCTCCAGCACTGCAAATATGTATGTGTGTATATATATATACACACACACGTATATATACTCTCAATTAGACAGAACTCTTCCTTGTTGCTAACCAACAAATCATCCCTTTTGAGCACCCAATTACTTGTCCCTTAAAATTTTTAGAGCATATTGTTTGACACAGCACTGATAGAGGATAAACTATATACCTAAAGCAGGCCAAGTTTTTATATGTTCTTAAAAATGCAACAGAGAAAGTTAAACGCAAGGCATATGCATTAGAAATTGCTCCCACTGCTGTCACTGTCTTGCAAAAGCAGGCTAGAGACTGACTCCTGTGCCACCGAATACACTTGGGAATTGGGCTTCTGGTTGCAGTGTTGCAGCATCAGGCAGTTTCTCTGAAATGACCCCATGCTTTAGGAGAGCTTTGCTTTGAGAGTTCCAGCAGCTTCGAGATACACGTGGTCACAGGGTCCCTTCCGAAGGGGAGCCAGCTTTTGTCTTGCCGTGTATAAGCAACTGGAGTGCACTCCCCGAATTCATGCCTACTAAATCAGGTCTTTGGATGCTGCTTAGTGTATTCCAAATTAAGATACATATTCATTGTGGATAAGCAAGCTTAGTTATGGATATATTGGGATATTTAGCATTTATAAAAATATTCAGAATATTCAGTATGTTTAATATGGCAGCATTTCAAGAGAATCTACATGACTTTGCACAGATTGTATTGACTGGGGGTATGTAATGAGCATTTTTTGTCCTTTAGACAAAGAAGAGTAGGAAATATTCCAGAGTTCACGGGAAATTTATTTGATGTAAAAATGTCCTTTTTTTTTTTTTTTTAAGCATTCAGGTAGAATAAATAATAAATAATGCTATGAAGGAGATGAACATCTTATTTCCTACATTTTGTTTATATTTCATTGGTGCTGATAACAAAGCATGGAACACATCCCAGTGCTAATATTATCAAAACTGGGTGTGTATGATCTTCTTTACATGGCCCTATAGGTGGCCTACTTTTCAGTGATGCTGAACACCTGCATCTCCGGTTGGTGGTTCATTACCCTAAAGTAGGTTTCTTATTTAGACACCTAAATATAGATTTAGCTGGCTCATTTTTGAAAAAGCCTCGCTGTAGACCCTATTTTTAACGTGCAGAATTAAAATTAGTCTGTGAGAAAACTGCTATATAATGTAGCACTGTTGTAAGCTACTATGCTGGGGGACTTTAAAAGCCCTACCTAACATTCATAAAGGAAACCTTTAGAGATGATCTTCTGGTTGACTACTGAAGGGAATGGGGGAACTGTGAAATACTAATGTTAATATTGTTACTCTTTAGCAGACTACTCAGGGGAAGATATTTCACCTGTAAGGAGGAAACATTATGCAAAGCGAATCTTTTCCACTTAACATAAAAAAAAACCCTTTCATTCTCAAGCTACCGTACGTGGTAACTATTGTTTCTTGGTTGGAGCATGTGCACGGCACTTCTGTAACTTGAACTGACTTTACACCGTAAACTCTCATGAATAGATCTCTCCCCAATTAAGAAATGAAATGAAGACACGGAGTGACAACGTTTAAAGTGGGAAATCGTACTGTTACCAGAATGCTGCAGGCATCATTCTCGGTGCGAGCTCGTTTCTGTGGTTCTAAAGGCCCCTACAGCTGCAGGTAGAAATGAGTGTATTCCCCCCCTAATGCCCAGGGATTGTGCAGGTGGAGTCTTCTGGGGGAGTGCAAAGCCTGCTCGCGATGAGAACAAGCAAAACGGCAGACAACTGAATAATCCTAACCGACACAGACGCTGACAAACTGAGACAAAGGCTGATACCGAGGAGCAAACAAGACAAAAGAAAGGGAACTATCTCCTGGAAAAGTGATCATACCACAGCTTCTGTGGAAGAAATACTGACTGGCAAGAGACGAAGCGATTGATGAAGCTAACCCCTACTCAGTATTCTGCTGTATTGAGAGATGCTATAACTTAATCAAATACTTTGAAGACAGATTGACACGGACTGAGACTGCAAGAGCAAACTACATTTGCCGTGGAAGAAGTTAGTCAATAAATTCTGGCATGGCAGTAGTTTACAAAGACAAGATTATGAGTAAATTTATTGTGCAGTAATATAACCTGAATTACAAAAAGAGTCCAGATGTGGACTGAGCTGCCACATCTCTTTTTGGCTAGATACGGCCATTTCGGAATTTTTTGGAAATGTATTTCCAACTTTGACCTTAAATTGTCTTTTAGATGAAAAAAGCCCAGATGCCTTCAGAATCCGATTTCAGCTACACATGAGATAAAACCATGAGCCTGAAAAGATTAAAGAGCATTTTGAAGATGCTTGGGTTTACTAAATCTACATCACTAAACCAGTGAGAACCAAAGACTAGTTGAGCTAGTATGCACAGCTGCAGTGTTTCACTCTGTCACATGCTTCTACTGAGAGGTGTGTCCTTGCACAATTTTATTAGATAAGCATCATAAGGAGAGTGCTTTCATCCAGTTCTCCAACTATAGCATAACTTTGCTGCTACTGTCCCACAAAAGCAAAGCAAACGCTGCCCACAACTACTGAGTGCTATGCCATCTTGAAAACTTTATGAGGAGAGTTGCTGGCCACTCCTACAGCCTGACGGCAACTCAGATACTCCTGTGGCAGCAGCTGGGTTCCCCACATAGCCTTTGGGCCAGAAAGATGCAAGTGCAACAGAGAAGGTGCTAAGAGTCTCCATGAAGGGTGCAGCATATGAACTATGCGATGTGGTGGTGTCCGGTGAGGATGTTTACTGAGCGAGTAGAAAACTCCTGAACTTCACGAAGGCGGGACTAGCATGGAGATGAATTCTCTAAGCATGGTCGAAACCATCTGTAATTGTTCAGTAAGAGACAGGAGGACAGGAAAAGTGCTGTAGCCAAACTTAAACTAAAAACGTGGATGAAAGAAAGTGTGAGTGATGCTGGAGGCAGTTTCACAATGAAAGAAAACTGCCCTGAAGGTGTGCCCTGAAACCCACCTGCCAAGATGGAGTGGGAAGGTCCAGGTTACGACACTGGTCTCCAAAGACATAAGATACATGAAACAAATTCAGTTTAATGGAACAGTTTTGTCCTGTATAATTCAGAGTGCTGAGAACTGTTTGTTAAGACAGGAACCTCTGTATGCTAGAAACAGGAAAGCACACCGCCAGAGAGAGTCCACAGAAACTGGAGGACGAGAGCCTTTCAAAGGCCAGATACTGGATATCAGGGTACGAATGCTCTTCAGAAAAATGCAAGACTAAGCGTTAATTGTATCGTTGCAGCAGAAAACGTGTTAGTTGTAAAAGCAAATTATTTCTAGGAATTCTTTATGTACTATCTCACTATTACATATCACTACGCATTACAGAGTTACCTATCCCACCCACTCCCCAGTAAGCCAGTAACATGTTTATTTAAACACCTACTACCTGCTCTACAGTTAACTGACTCTCTGTATAACAGACTTTGATAAAACGCTTAAAAATTTAAGAGCTAAAAGTCAAGCGACACCATTATTATTTATACATGTTATAAAACAGTCAGCGCTTTAGTGATGAGTATCACTGTGCAACTTTTTCCGCTACCACATTAAAAACCAAACATCCAATTAATTGTAAAACATACTTGTTTTGGGGCATCTGCAGAGGTGGTGTGAACTTCAGTACCTCGGAGTCCATTAGACTCAAATACCACTGTGGGAACAAGGGGGCTTGTTAACAGATGAACATTCAAGCTTCGTTAGTGTTTGTACATTATTTGAGACCATTACAGATTAACCACGTTCAAAAAAAGACACCAGCTACTAGCCTGTGGCCGGAAAATACCAATTTACCGTAACACTTACTGTAAGAGAGTGTGCTAATGGCAGCCTAGGGCCACTGCCCTTTTTAATTCAGACTTCGGCGCTGAAGAAAGCAATCACTGACAACATTAATTATCAGTGTATGTGTAAAGGGACCCTCTTCTTGCATTACTTACCATTTGGCCTCTGTCATTTTGCATCAGACTGGCTTATGTATGCATCATTCACACTTTTCAGAAGGAACCTGCTAGTCTCACCGTCTCGTGCAATGCTCAGGAGGTCTCTAGACACCGGTGGCTTTAGCCTCCTACAGCCTCAACCACAGACCGTGCCAGGTTAAAAATGGCTAGTAGGGATTTCCCATTTTAGGGCTGACCAGTCTGCGGAAAAATCTCGTTTCCCACAAAAATGTTCCTGTCAACAGCAACGATGAGGCAAAACAAAGCCTTATGTTGTGCTGAAAGGGGTACTTTGATTTCAATTTGTGCTGGTGGCAACAGAATTCATTAGCATATTCATTTCCGAGTACCCTACTCTCTAATTAAAATAAAAGATTCGCAAACAGACTTATCTTAAATGCATTGCAATTTTATGGAGTTCGGGCAGGGATCAGGTAAGCAATATCCGGAGAACAAGAGCAACAGTCGTAAAAATAAAAAATCTGTCCATTAGATTTAGGTACTGGAATTACTTAGGTTAACATGGTATGTGAAACATAATTCTTGGCGTTTTGCTAGCTGGATCCAAAAGCAGGCAAGCAGGAAAGGGGAAAGCAAGAGCAAGTGTGAAAAGGTACCTGTGTGGGACCTCTGATGAGTCCTGAGGTGACCGGGTTGGGTAAAGCATTTTCCACATTCTCTGCAGACGCAGTCTCCTTGGCGTGTTTGTGTCCTGAGCATCCCTGTAGTCGGGAGGGAGGGAGGGAGGGAGGGAGGAGGGGGTGGGGGGGAGAGGAGAGAGGAAAGTTGAGAAGAAAACATTATGCCAGAAGAAAACATCATTAGTATGTCTAATGTGTCATTATGTGAGGCTACCTTCAGGCCCTGGATGACAACTGTCAGCCTTCATCTAGGCACTGGCTGACAGGCCAGGCACACACAGGACTGCAAGAATGCATAAATTACATTGAATTAAAAAATGCTCCCCATGATGTGCCCGCACCAGGACTGGCATGTCAGGTGTGCGCTTTTCAGAGCAGCTGGATCCACTTCTCAGCCATCACCCAGCTTTGTCAAGCAGTACATCAGGCAAATCAAAGTGACTCCAGCGTGGCGGAGACAAGTCACATGGATAATAGGAAGTGAGTAGGACCAGAGCCCGACTGTCCCCCCCGGGCGGCAATACCTCAGAGACAAATGCAGAGCGAGTGGAGCCATCACAGACTGATCAAACCTTTCGCCCCTGCCTACCTGCCTGCCGGTGCTGCTTTGACCCCGGACCTCTGAGGCACAGACGAAAGACATCTGTGAATGAAAGTGTCATTCCGGACATTTTGAGCTGGTAGCAGCACAGCAGCCTTCCCCCAGCCCCGGATAAACATATCTTCTAGGCCATTAGCATTTGTGGAAAACCACTCAAACCTCTCCTTTTTCTCCAAAGGTCAGTTTACAGCATCTGACTTAAAGGGCTGGTCTTTGTCTTTTTGCTGCTGATCAAAAAAGACACATTTGACTTTTATTGGGCTTTTTTATTATTAAAAAAAAACTATGTTTGAACATCATCTTTGCTATTTTGGTAAAACGCCCTCCTCAGAAGGAAAGAGTTGATGTTTCCATTTGCCACTGGAATACTCTGGCTTTTAAAGAAATTCTTAGGGGGTTGTCAGTAGAAATGAAGTTTCAGCTTTTCTTTCATTTTTCCCCCGTTACAGCATTTAAAAAGAATAAAATTGTGAACAAAAAGGTGGCAACAAACCCTCCCCCCACAATTGAAAAATCAACTGTAGGATACCAGAGGGCTCATCCGAAATACAGATGCTGTACCTGGAAATGAATGGAAAAGAAGACGGGCTGCCATTTACTCTGCTGGTATGGCACCAAGTGTCCTGCAATGGTTTTTACCACAGCATATATGGAAAAGAAATGTCTGGCTGCAAAAAAAAAAAACCCACTCACAAATTGTTTTCTCTTTTTATAACAGCACCTCCTGCAGATGGCAGCACAGTCTGTATAATGTAGCTGAACACACTCACTCCCAACAATTAAGTTCCTGGCAGTCAAATACAAGATCATGATTTAGGGGCAAATCCAGATCATGTATACCCACACACACACAAAAAACCCAACCCCCACCCCCACATCACACAGATTTCAATGAGAGCTTCACTATACTAAAATGAGACAAATTTGCCTCGTAAGGCAGTCAAGATTAAAGCAGATTTTCTTGCCCGTTACTAGCATTTCCCCCTCACTAGCCAGAACTACAGCTGCAAGCTTGAAACCAAAGCAGAGCGAAGCGTGCTGAGGGACCAGGCGTGGCCTTTGCCAGACCGCTGTGCCGGCTGCCAGACAGGCAGGGACAGGCAGGGCAGGGCTCTGCTACTGGCAGAGTGGCTCCCGCGGAGCCTGGGAGACCTGGGTTCCTCAGGTGGTTTTCTGCCACCTCCAGAAAGACATTTGATCTCTCTGTACCCCAAGTCTCCCTCTGTGAAAGGTGAATATGCTTGTCTCAGCTGCCATTATGGGCCCGATCTGACAGCCTTCATGGAAAAACAGCTCCCACTCGAGTCGTGCATGAGGCAGGTCGAGGATGCTGTTGTAAGCCAACGTACCCTGTACGAACGCCAAAGGTGAGCGGGTTAGGACTTTCATCTATCCCCTCCATGGCACTCACTTTATCATAGTTATTTAAAAAAACAGGTGGAAAAAATGGATTCCTTCCAGGTATATTTGCCATTGTTGCATTTGCTAAGGAGCACCATAAGGCTTTTGATAGTTCAGAGCTTTGAGCGATGGGTACCATTGCCACGAGGCAATACCCGTATGAGTCATCACTCAGGTTATCCTATATGCGAACAAAAGAGGGTGGATGACTACAGGTGTTACCAAATTAAGGCAAATGAACGTGACTATCCGAATGGGAGCTCCTGTGAAACCAATGGTCAAAGCTGGTCTCAGAGGAGCCCCAGGAAAAGAGTACATCTGCTGCCATAACCCATCCTTTTCTAATATGGCGATCCATGTAAATATCATGAATAAAACAAATAACCACTATTAAACATAACAGTAAGATTCTCTCTACAAGCGTTTGGGAAGATTGGGCAGTGGGAAACAAACCTAGCCTAAGCACAGCAAGCTCTGTGTTTGCAGCTGTATCACAACAGTACGTAGAACAACTCTTTTTTCCAAGGACACACTGGAATAGACAAGAATGTAAAAGAAAGGATCCCAGAAATAAATCCAATCACTCTAAGGGAGGTTGAACACTGCCATAACATTCACTAAAATCTTCTACTATGATCCAAGATGAGATAGTATACCAAACACCCCAGTAAAGCCTATCAGGAATATTCAATTGGGAAAAAAAACATGTGACAAGTAGTATACCTCAGTGGATTTTTTGGTTGTTGTTTATGCCACGATTGCCATATTCACATTGCCATATTAAGACTTAATTGTATGATGCACACTGACTCAGAAGGCTCAGTCTAGGGCCATGTGTTATTTCAGACAAGGTTCATTTACCCTCCTCTATTCGCAGTTGGTAGGATCTTGTTCCTTTTGCCTGCAGCAGCTTTTTATTTTAGTGCTATGAAAAACAACCATCACTCCAATTGGTTTGGAGAACCATCAACAACCTCGAAGTTGTATATAAAATAAAGACAAGCTACATAAAAAACGAAGTTTCAAATTCTGAAAACCTGATTGCTGTAAAACACTTGGAATGAAAGAAGAGATTTCAAAGCAGAGATGGGCACTAAATAACTCCCAGTTAACGTGTCTCTGGAAATCACTGCCCAGCAAAAACATTTTGGCAGTAAAATCCCTCTTTTAAAAAGCAGGTAAACAGAGACCTCCTTGGAAACCCTGCCCCTACTTTACTTTGCCCCAATGGTCCTCATGGTTCTTCAGGTGCCGGCATTCACTAAGTCAGGTTCTAGTTCCTGGCTTTCACTGTTTCTCTCCATCCCTCTTAACATGGCTGGGAGCTCACTGGATCAGTAAGATTTCTCTGAGCAGGCTGAGACAATGTAGTATCAAATAACATCAAGGGGGTCACCCATGTGAAGGTACCCCAAGTTGATGGTGGAAAAATTAACTGGTATTTAGAGCAGGAAGTGGTCAGGGAGAAACTTTAGACAACATTCCTAGGCACTGGGAAGGCAAAAGCAAAGTCAGCTGGACAAAAACAGGAACACCAACTCTGCAGTTTTAGGAACCGAGCATGTTCTCCTCTGCTTCCCTAACAAAAAACCAGGAGCCTGATGTTAGTTGCAGTCATCATGCAGCCTCTAACCACCTGCGAAACAATCTACTCAATAGCTAGCAATAAGTAACAGTCGGCTCCTACACAGCATTACTTTTTAAACAATTGAGCAAAACTGAAAATGGAGTGGCTGAAAGGTGCACCTTGTAGACTATTTCAGATAGATTTTGCCTTCCTGTCTTCCCCAAAAAGCCTTCCACCAAGACCTGACCAAATACTACAGCTCCTTCCTTGCCTCACAGCTGACAAATCGGTCGACTTGTCCACACCTTCTGGGCACTAGACCATAGCTATCCTTAGACTGCCAGCTTCCAAATGTCCTGGGTTTCATCCCACTTGCAAAATGGGGTCGCAAGCTCCATTTCACACATGCTTTTGACAAAACAGAGAGCATTATGTCAGGTGAGGACACTAGGAACACCAGTCTGGAACGTGCGCTCTTTCCATGTGGAGTTCAGTTCTTGCACAACTTCTACTAAGAGAAGAAGTGCATAAAAAAAGGCATGGTTTACAAATGGTGAGAGCTGGGACTATGGCTCCCATTCTCCCCCCCTACACACACACACCCATCTCAAGAGTAATAAATCACTGTTATTTTCAGTTTCCACTGAGACAAACTAATTCTGGCAGACAGTCAGAAGAGTATGGTTTCAAATGCAAATACAAAAGGTTTGGGTTGGTTTTTTTTACTTCTTTTTACATGGCAGTTGACTGGCAAGAGACAGAAGGAGAACTGTGATACTTTTTTAGTCCCTGAACTTTTAAACTCGCTATTTGCACAACTGCCTTTCCTGCTTATGTGAATTAGCAAGCACTTATTTGGCCCTACCTCTTTTTAATTATAAACATACAAACAGATCAAAATAATAATTTGAAAAATATGATAGCAGTCTTTCATATGGAGAAGGAAGATCTTAAAGACTTTTGTCAAGAAAGACAAAGGACACTGACAAGTAATTATCTCTCTCTGTTGTTGGAAGACTTGTTTGCAGACAAAATTGAAGAAAACCTCCAAAATAACATCACAGATAAGCCCCAGAGGATGTTTATTTTGCTCAAAGCAAAAAGATTATGATGTGTGCCAGCACCAGCATATCAGGGGGATCTTTGTATGACAGCACATCTGTGTAACTTTAGCCTGCTTGAAGCGAGGGGACAAAGGAACAGTAATACTCCAGGTGGAACCAGATACATTTAACCTGCGAGAGAAATGTCACACAGCGCACGAGAGAGGATGCCGCAATGTTAGAGATTGGTAAACAAACCTATTCAAGCCTATCCAGAAATGATAAAAACAATGAACTTGTAATCCCAACCATAAAAGGCAGAGAAGGAAGAAACTGTGAAACAGCATGTCGTGGCTCTGAACGAAGCAGGAACAAGCAAGCCGTGTCCTCAGCTATGGAAGGGCTTGTGAAAATCTTACCTGCGTGATCCAGGACAGGGCTGTTGGCACCGCAGGTTTGGTACAACGAAGCAAGGTCCTTTGGAATGTATGTTTTAAAGATATTTAAAATGTCCAAACGTTTCTCATGCCCATCTGATCCCGGATCCTGTTTGCTGGAGTGTAAAGCTGGAGAAACTCCCACGGCGCTAGGCTGGGGCTGCAGCAGTGGACTCACTCGTGCTACCGCTGTGCAGTTTGCCAATGTCCTCATCTCATTCCCAGCCTTCACGTGAGACTCCCTCTGAGGCACCAATGGCTCTTCATGTTTAGTGTACTGCTCGTTTTTACACAGAGGATGATACTGCGGTGGTGGGTTGAATTTGGCCTTCATGGAGTCAGACGCACAGTGCTTACCTGGAGTGGCAAAACCAGTACTTCCTTGGGGAACCATGTACTTTTCCACTTGCTTACTGTTGGTGGGCTGTGTGCTAGGCCTGGATGTGACCGTCTGAGTATGTGTTACGCTTCTGCTGTAGGCTCCCATTTCGGTAAGTTTGGAATTTGCTTCATATTTACTTTTTTGTTGTGCTGCTATGCTGTATTGCTCCTGGGAATGGTTTAACTTGGGCTGTCTGTACCCATCCAGACCTGATAAGCGTGGACCACAGTGGCCGAAGGGATGACCGTCCCTTGACTGGTGCGTACTCCCAGACTTCGCAGTCATCCCGACAGAAAGAGAGCTGCTTTTAGACCCTGGCAATGCACTTGGCACTTGAGTACGTGTAAATCTGGCAACGGGCAAAGGCTGACATTCCTTACCACCAAGAACAGGAGGGGGGCCAGTACGCCCACTCCTCGCCAGAAAGACCAGGTTGTTTTTAATACTCTTGAATCCGTTCTGTTGAACCCAAGGGGGGACCATCGAGTTACAGCTGATTTTGTGCAAAATTCTTTTGTGCATCCACAGGACTTCAGGGTAGTAGGTCTTGTGACTGCAGAAAGGACACGGGTAGACAATTAAAGCAGCCTGCAAGGATGTATTCAGATTTTTATTGCATGAACTATCCCTTGTTGATTTTTCACTCAAATCGAGTGGAGCTACCTCTTGAGCTTCAGCACCTTTTTCTATCAGAGGACGCTCCCTATTTAGGTCAAGCAAATTTTCTCTAGCGTGACTAGCCTGCATTTCAAGCGATGTTTTCAAGTCCATGACCATGCTTGAAGATGTCTGGCCCACACCTGAAGCAAAGCTAGCAATGTGACTGGAGCAAGGAAGCCCTTGGCTGTGGTGAAATGCTGGCATCTTTATGTCCGCAGAACTTTTTAGATCTTGGTATTTTGAAAAGGGCTCCTTGATGACACTTTCCAGTGCTGACACCAGGGCAGGAATCTCTGGTTTAGATTCCTTGGCCTCATTTTCTCTGGCATTGCGGCTTCCCAGCTTTGGGAGTTCATCCAACTGACATGTTACCATTGGGGTTTCCTCTTCAGAAAAGTTGCAGTGGTATGGCTTTTCATCTGAACGGGACAAACAAACAAACATCATTGTCATTTTATGCAGAAAGGAGCCCAAAAGACAGAGCAAAATTCAACATTAGAGTAAGATAGCAGAAGAAAAAGCAAATTTTGGTATTAGTATCATAATGACATGCTACAGACTAAATGTACTGTATAAGCAAGAAAATCTTGAAATAAGACACAACAGTTCAATTTACTTTTAAAGACGACTGCGAAGTCTGGATAAACTCTCTAATGCTGCATGTTCATGACATTTGAAAGAAAGAACAATTCAATAATATACCCGTGTTAAAATTCTGGGACTGCGAGAAAAATAAACAAATATGCAACCATTTAATGCTTTAACAAAAGCAAAGATAATGGAGCCAGATAAGACTGACCTAGTTAAAGGTCTGTCAGCGCTTCCATTACAAGCCCCCATTTTCAGAGGGTTTATAACTCAGCAATAAAGATTGGCTCCACACAGAAACCAAGCATAAAAGCAGGTACAGCATACAGAATAAATTGCTCACTTAAGACGGACTTTTGCAGTGGCCAAGTATAAAAGTTAAGTTATGGAGGATGTAAATTTTGAATTTTCCATCTGTTAGTTTAAAGCAGATAAATTTTTTTTAAACATACTTTCACGTTTGAGTCAAACTTTAGGGAAATTTTATGACCTCTTGATCCACTGAGAGATAAGGAATTCAGCATTTTCAGCCATTTAGATTACAGAATTCAAACCAGACTTTCGATTCTTCCCATTTTCTTCTTCACTTCTCAGCTCTCCAGAGTAAATTTATCTACCTAACACATGTCCTGGAAAGGGAACATACTGGGCAGTAATTAAAGCTGTTTAGGGGGAAAGAGAAGAGGAGGATTTCTTTTGCTGGGAGCACGGCTACCTCTGCCTGCTCTCCCGATGTGGATCTCTCAGAGCCGCTGATGAAGCCATTGAATCCCTCCAAATCAGTTCACAAATCACTTCCACAGAGATTCTCATCACAGCAGTAATGCTTACTGCACTGAATCCATTCAACACGTAACTGAATTGAATCATCTGACAAACTTTCAGTTTCAATTAACATGCAGTTAATGAGCCACTGCCAGGCAAGTGTAAGGAGACCATGCTCCATCTAAAATGTCACCAGTCCAAAGTGATCACGGCATCCATAGGAGGGGTGGGAACGGGAGAGGAGTGAACTGCTCTAGAGCTGCATATCCTCTCACATCAACTCATAAAAGCCAGCACTTCAGAAAATCAAGCACTGTTCGTTAGCACAGCGCAGTGCCACAGGCATTATTCTGCACGGCGCAATGGAAGAAGCATGTCTTCAGCTGGAGTTTCATTGCAAATAAAGTCTACTTAGCCTCGCCTTTAACTCAAGCAAAAAATTCTTAAGCTTTTGTTTAATTCGAGGTAATTAGGTTAAAAATAACCCATAGATTTGCAGCTTTGTAGGGCTGAGTGCTCACTCTGCTAAGATCATTTCCTTTCAAAATCTGTAAGAGGGTAAATTCAGGGGGAAAAACCCCCACAACCCAGAAACTTGTTTTTCCTGTGTTGCAGGGGGCAAGGCTTTGGGAAAGCACATGCCTAGCACTACTAGCCAAATTTACAGTTTGAAACAAAGACACTGCATGCAGCGGTGAAATCTGACACTGCACATCTGTGTAATTTTCAAAGCACATCTGTCAAAGCCCAAAACATTTGTGCTCTTAAATAAGATTTTAAGGCTTCTCTTTACGATCGCAAGGAGTGGCTCCTTTGATCATCGTAGTAAATAACAAAGCAAAGCAAAAACAAATCATTTGGTCCTAGAAGCACTCAGCAGAGACTTGAACCAACCTACTGGCTACGCTGAGCAAAGCGGGCAGAGGAGGGAGGTGGGGGACCACCACCAGCCCCGCGCTCTCGGGGCCTGCAGAGCCGGGAGGCTCTGGCCGCTGCTTCGTCTGCCCGCACAGCCTAGATGATGGGCAGACACCCGCAACTCTCAAGTTGCTCTGCCTACCTCAGATACTCCTTGATGCTTTCTGACTTGGCCAAAACCTAAGTACTGCACCATTTCAGCAAGCAGGACCGGGCTGAATGAACCACGAGATGGCACGGGTTAGGTCTGGGCTTGGCCTTTAGGTCTGGACTGTTCAGTTTAGGTCTGTGCTTGGGAAGAGGAGGAGGAAAAGGAGGAGTCGGCAGCAGAGAGACAGACCACAGTCGCATGTGCCCCGATAAACACAAGTATAAAGCCTGGGACTGCAAACCTCGAGGTGACTACAGTCCTTTTAGCCCTATTGCTTTAGTGCAGCCATCAAAGAAAAAGGGATTTTCCAGGTGGAAAATGTAGCAGAGAGTAAGAAAATTATGAAGGCATTTCTGAGGTGTATCTAGGCCTGAAGTTGCCACAATGCTGAAGGCATATGCTGTCAGTACAATATATGAAAATCGGTAAGGTTATTACAAAACATAGCTTCTAACATGTCTTCATAGCGTCTTGCTAGATTCAATTCCTCTGATGTCTCACACAAACAGTACTGAACATACTAGGAATAATTTTAAAAGCTTAGATCAGGAGCCTCAATAGCAATATTTGTGTTAATTGATCAAGCTGCACTTCTAGCAAAAAACAAAACAAAACAAAACAAAACCACACCCCTACCCTGCTTCCCCAAAATTTGGACAGACACGCTTTTTACCTGCAGGCCAACTCATACTTCTTCACCAGCACAAAGCACAGGCTAAGCTTTTCCCTAGCCCCATCCTGCTCCCCACCACGGACCTGACACTCCAGATGATAACACCCAGGCTGAAACGCTGCCACGTGCCATCCTCCCCATCACAGGTGGTGGTCCAGGCTGGGCTGGAGCAGGTAGCAAAAGACAGGGGAGAAGAGGGGATGTGGGCAAGAGCAAGAGGAGATGGTATGCAACCCAATGATATAGGGAGAGCCTTTTTAGAAAAAATAGATTAAATTTATTTCTGCCTGCTCCCAGCCGCTTGCCCCAGCTGAAAAGGGGTACTAACAATCCTTTTAAATCACTGGTATAAAATATTGCTCTAACCAGAGCAGTGCAGGCATTACTGTCACGAGAAACTTCTGAGATTTTATTATGGCCAGGTCAAAGCAAAAAGGCATGAATGGGATGCCTTTTGCATGATCTCCAGGGACTATAACTCACATTCCCCACTGAAAGAGTTCTTGGCTAAGCATGCTCTCACTTTTTATCCTACAGTCCCTGTCATCTCCTCACGTTTGTCTCAATTCCTTTGTTTCTTACCCAAAGCAGCCGTTTACCTGTTGTACTTAAGAGTGATAAAGGCCCTTTTACCACATCCCTGAAATGTTTCAGTTTTTCTGTGTCACAGATACCCGGCCAACAGCTGAAGTGGAGGAATTTTACAAGGTGCCCAGCTAGGAGGTGGCTTCTGATGCCATCTCATGCCTTCAGTTTGGCCACAGCTTCACATATTGATGGCATTGCAGGCCACGGCAGAGCAAAGCCAGACAGTGTGAAACACTTAACTATATGGGAAGCCCTGATCTAGAAACACAGGAACATTCAGGGAATTGACCAGTTCTTCAGAAATATATCTAATTGCCATCACTTAGTTACATATCTTACACAGGCAGACAAAAGTGACTCCCCTTCTCCCCACATACACGTGTGTGTCTCCTCTCTTTCTCCCCCTCACGTGCATAAACTCCACTTGTTTCCTCCCCAGCTCTGTTCCTCCACAAAACCGAATTTCACAACAGGCCACACAGCTGTTTTAATTCATGAGGCTTCCTATAAAGTAAACCAGGATAGAAGCCCGAGGACAATGAAACTGTGATTTCTATTCAGAAGAGCAGAACTGGCTAGAAATTGGCCCCTTTTCTGGCTAGCATTACAGCACTAGGAGTCGAAGGGAAAGGAGCAGATGTGATGTGTTTGATTTTTAGTAAACATTTGATAGTGATTTGCACTTTGAGATGAATGCTGTGGCTCGATTTGAAAACTGGCTGCAAATAAATCATGATAAAAGCAAAGGATAACATTGGAAGAAGGTGCAATATTGCAAAGACCTGTATTAGGTCCTATTTCACTTGGTATTTTCTTTAATGATCCAGAAGAGACTCTAGACAGCATGCTAACTTACATCTCCAGGAAATATCGCATTTGGAGGAGCTGCAAAAATAACGGGGACAAGGAAATAATGCACAGGGACTTAGAGACAATACAAATGCAGTCTGAAAATAATCAAATGAGATTCATTCTGGAAAAAAAGCAGGCTAAGACAAGTGAAGGGAAACGATCCAAAAAACCCCATGCAGTGGGAGGGCGAAATCTGGGAAGCAGCTATGTTGAAAATAACAGATGTTACAATAGACGGCAAGTTAAATATGAGTGTACTAGGTGAGGTTCTTCAGCTTAGCTTTCACAAATAAAAGTACACATTATAAACATAAAACTACCCCTCTGAAGAAGACACTTACATGAAGGCCATGCTGGTCATATTATTTATATATATATAAAAAAAAATATATCAATGTTATATATTAAATATTTATTTTTATAAACAAATATATAAATACATATATACATATATATGCCATAGTAATGGGCGCTATGTAAGCACGATACAGTGGGACACAGCACGGGAAAAAAGGCAAAAAGCAGGTTTGTAGCAGAAAATTGAGGTTACCTTCCTGTGAAAGGAAGGTCTAACAAAAATACTCCATGCCCCCAGAATATCTGTGCAGATCTGCAAATATGGGCAAGTCAGAAGGAGTTCAGAGAACCGCAACAGAAAAGTAACCGACCAGAAAATAAAGACGAAGAGTTAAGTGTCCCTCACATGGCTGAGGGAAGATGGGAGGATGACAGGCCAACGCCTGCAGTCTCCCCAGGAGCGCCAAGCTCCAAAAGAGAGAATTATGTCATCCTGAGCACTGGAGTCTATCACAACAATCAGATGTAACTGCACGCAGGAAAACTCATGATAAACAGAAAAAAACCAATTATGTGTATTTGCAGGTTGCAGAACAAATGTCAAGGGAAGAGGCGGAACACCACTTGGACTGTAAAACCTATATGGACAAAACACGGATTATCAACGCATGATAAAAATGCATCCTTTTCATGGGGAGGCAGAAAGCATGACTTACTCCTTCGCTTTGCTCTACCAGCACAGCAAACAAAAACCCCTCATAAGCTAATATCTGCACACTACAACTGCATTGTAGACATGCCAAAATCAGCCTTCCTTTCATACTAATTCCCTATGTGGTTAGCTAAGGAAAGGACTCCTGGAGCATTCAACGGTGAGCCTGTGACTCTCCTTAGCAGCAGGTTTATCATCTGAGCGTAGGTTGGGCTGTTCAAAGAGATCCGGTATCTGTTTTGCAGAGGATGATTTGTCTTATGCCAGCTAGGCCCCTGTTCTAGCTGCCTCTGTGTCTAATTTTCATACTCCTTGTGCTATCCGCCACCTCCCCTGCTTTCTGCTCCGGCTGCATCACTCAGCAGATCCCCAACGTGGTGGCAAAGCTGGCGCAAGGTGAGAGACAACTCCTATAAACACTCTTAGTTTTTCTTACAGCACAAGGCCATGTGCCTCAATGAGATACGGGGAAGAACCAGGACAAAAAGTTACGCTGTTTTGATACGAGATCCAGCTTCCTATCTGCAAAGCTCATCTTGCTTTACAGTTAGATGTTTTCAGATGCAGCTACACTAGCTCCCCAATAATTCAGAAAAAGAGTTGACCAAGGATTAGACTGGAGTACTCAGTACTGCACGATGGGGCAGGCTAGGAGGTAAAAGGGTGAGACTGAAGGGTAGAAAGCACACGATCAACTAATATCCCTGCTTCCTCTCAGACTAATTTTAGAATTGACAGTGAGTGGTTTTGGCTGAGGTTTGAGGTTTTTAGCAGGGCAGAAGCCCAACACAGTTCTTGAGATCGAGGTGCTGGCTGATCCAGATGGTTTATTAGTCAGCCAGCTCTCCCCGCCCTGCAGAGGTTTTGCTCTGGCTATGCAAGGAGGAAAGGGGAGCAATACCATCCTGCACCACAGCCTGGGAGCATACAGAGAACAAGTCCTAGGCGCCCCGAGAATTCCTGCCTCCGTCTGGTCATGAGCGAGGTGTTTCTGGTTTATACTGCACTGCTTTTCCTTATTACTTTTCATCATGGGGTTTTTTTCCTATTTTTGTTTTGGCTAGATGTTGGGGAGTTACCTTCCACACGATCAGCTGTACGTTTCTAATGCCACTATACTTCCGTCCTTCGCAAATAAACCCAGATCATGAGTTTACAAATCAGAACTAGCAGACCTTTGGTACAGTTTGCATTCATGGTCTCCGTTCTCCTTTTCTACATCTAAATCTTAGAGTTCCTAAAATGACTTCTCATTGACTCTTTAATCTCACGGCCGACAATTTCAGGACAAGGATGCATGATGGCAATTGTCAGCTTTCAACCAAGTATTTCTTGGGAAAGGATGCCAACTATGAAAAAGCATGATCTCACAAGTATAGAGAGAAGAACTGCAGTTTTGTATACCTGATTTTTGGGAGTGAGCCCAGGGAGGGGAAATTATTATCTCACCAAAGCAATTTTAATTCTTTTAGGCACCTTAAGAGTACCGAAATTTAGCTTTTTTCCCTTCCACTCTTTTCTTCCCAAACAGTACTACTGCTGTTGCCATGATGATTACATGACTAATGCTTGGAGCCCTAAATTCAATTTTTTTTACAACCATGCTGTTCTTCAGCTGTTTTTCTTGCACGTTTGTTTTCAGGCTTCCCTCTATTCCTGGAACAACAACGTACAGATTTATTCCAAAGTCCCATTTGCTTCATTTCACTACCTTTACCCTCCACAGTTTCTAACTTTACCTGCAAGTTACTTTCTACCCTCGCTGTTGAACACTTAAAACATCATACCGCCATGCCCTGAGTGTGCAAATAGCTGAAGGGCCCCGTTATACTGTTCGCCTCCTTCCCTCTACAGAACTGGGGGACACGGCAGGGGATGAAAGCGAGACAGGCCAGCCCAGCACACCGCTCCTAACACTCCCCGGTCTCCTTCTGACTAATCTCTCCGGCATTGTCTGGGAGGACACCTGCTGCTCATGAAAACAAAACCCACTGAGCTCTTACAATCCAGGCAGCAAAAAACATGAATAGGCAACCATCAAACTAATTCAATAAAGTTTGTTCAATTCTGGACTGCACATGTTGAGGATTTTGAATTATTTTAGATTATTATTGTTATTATCATCAGAGATACTGATTGCCTTAGTTTTGCATTATGGAAAGAATCTGAAAGGTCACCGAAGTGATTGGGAAAAAAACACAAAAATTTTAGTTGATTAAATTTGAAACTTAACCTTTTAAGATGAGTGAAATCTGAGTCTGAGAACAGTTACAGTATAGCACACAAAAGACCCCTTTCTACAAGGTATTCCCTAGCTCAGTAAAATTACAAATTCCTTTGCACAGCAGAAATGCTTTAGAGTTATGTCACACTTCAAGGATCACTTTTTTTTTTTTTTAAAAAAAAAAAAAAGGGNGAGTTATGTCACACTTCAAGGATCACTTTTTTTTTTTTAAGGCGGCCTGAAACCATCCCCCATCCACACAGCCACAGATGCAAATGCCAGCACGGTTACTGGAATTTCAAGCACAATCAGCAAATAGGCACCAACAAAGTAACTGAGGAACTAGGTGGGAAAGGGTGTCAGGTCCAAAATCTGTCAGGCTGAAGTGCACATTGTTAGGTACTGGAGGCACGATGAAAAACAAGCCTCAAAGTTCACAGTAAACTACTTCTATCCAGCTACTTGTATATAACTTTTCCTTAAAGAGTATTTGGCTTTGTTGTTATCTAGGGTACCAATGCTACAAGCCTCCCAAAGGCCAACTGGCTGCAAGAGCAGCTCCATGTGCAAATTACTCCACTCTCTCCTCGCGTAGCATCTTTTCATCACCCTCAGCTTTGCACAGGTGCACATCAAGTGCAGAAAACTTTGTGCTGAAGCCCAAACGCAAACTCTCTTCTAGCGCCAGGTGCTTTGGGATCTGTCTCCCAGGTATCAGCCCTTCCAGAGTCAACACAGATTTTATTTGAAGGTGAGGGAAGGAAAGCATCCACAGCAGAGCACGTATTGAAATGAAAGTGCACATGTGGGTAAAATGGCTGCTGCTGGCAGCATGCCACAGACACGACATTTCCAGTGTTCATCACATCCCTCTGTACCTCCTCAGTGGGATTTTTTTGTAAGTCATTATATACATGGTGCATAGGAATTCTGGGCAGCGGCAGAGCTAACGATGACTTACCAATCCTTTCACCTCCGTATTTATCACAGAGGTCCGTGAGGGTAATCTCTGCCCAGCAGCACGGGAAAAGCCCCATAAAATAACGTGTACTTATCTGCAGGTGAAGCTGTAGCTCCTGTTATCAGAGTATTTCCAAGTGCCTTTTTCACCCTTTACCCACTCTAGCTTGACCCAAGGGTACTTAAGACTTCAGTAGGGCTTTTGCCAGCTGAGAAGAAAGCTTGTCCTTTAAATAAAGAGCTGAGGGGAGGTGACACCGGTCTGTCCAGCCTCACACAGCAAGGCTGCAACTAACGCATCCAATCCCCATGCTGTTGCCGCATCCTGCTTGCATCCCCAGCACGGCACCTTCTGGGGCTGGGGACCGGACTTCCCCATCATGCCCCACATCCCCTCTTTGCCCTATCAGCTTTAAGAGCATCCGAATGTCTTCCCGCCTCATGCAGCGCTGCTCCAGCTACAGCCAGGCAAAGCACGGTGCCGAGAAACCAAAGCGAGTTGTGCACATTACGCATGGCTTTTGCAACTCTGTCCCCACCTCACAGAACTTCAAACCTGCTTTTCTTCCTTTAGGAAACGTAATGCCAAAGTGCACAGGTGGATGCAGTGGAAAGGGTCCATCACTCCCACTCACAGACCAAACCGGAGCGAAGGCGCTACATTGGCTTAAAAAGCACAGGCACTTTCACAGTCCCACATCACTGTCTGGATCCTGGAAGCTGGTGAGGGAACCTTAAGTATTTGTCTATAAATAACAGGTAAAATAGAGGGAAAGATGAATACGTACACAGGACCAACACAAAAACACTTGTAGAGACTGCTTGCCAAAATGAAAACCATACAATTTGGCATTGCCTTAAATGTTGCTGCTCATAATATACTTAAAGAAAATTATGGGATATAAAACCCCTGGAACACTCTGCAAAATTAGGAAGTGATTAGGCCAGATGATACCAATTTGACTGTAACACAGCTTTGTCGTAATTCCAGAGTTAATAGTAATACTGTATGAACCGGTCCAAAACCTAAGCAGAGTACTTCCAGTATGCTCTGTAGCTGCTAGGCATTTCTGTGTGTGTGGCCCTGCCTGTTAAGTTTAGTGCAGGTAGAAGGAGGAAAAAGAAAGGGCATGTGACTATTAACACAGCAGGATACATAATTAAATTTGAGAGGGTTGGATTTGAGCAGGGGATCTTGTGTTTTTTGGTTTGGTGTTTTTTTTTTTTTTAGTTTTAGGCACAGAAAAGAAGTGCAATTGGTTTTGAAGCATCAAAACTACTTGCAGAGGAGATGGAAAATTATGACTCAGGTTTTGGTTTTTTTTTTTTAAGCGAATGGCAGCCTGCCTGTACAGCCACTCCAAACATAGAACCAAACAGCTGTAAATCTTCCTGGAGATTTTCCCTTTCGTTCCAACAGTCAGACTTGCCACAATGTCTGCTCCAGAGCGTCTTCTTGACCACCACCTGCTCCTCTTCCTTCAAGTACATTAAAGAGAAAGGCTTTCCAGGCCAGGACTGTGGACTGGCAGCCACCCTATACAGCTTAACATTCCTCATCCAATATTTCATTTCTCCTATCGTTTGTTAAGCATGGGCAGCATATTGCCATACATCATAAAGCCCTTTACTAGAGCTGCTCAGTCTAAAAACAGAGGGTACAGCTGTGCTGTAGGCTAGAGTTCTGCAGAAATACCTAAGCACAGCTATGGAAATAAGGAGCTCTGCATGACCTAATTTACCTTGTTTCTGCCGCCGAAGGCCACGCTACCACGGCTGGTGGCTCTGTTGACAGACTTAAGGCAGTCAAGGATCTCTAGTCAGTCAGTCAGGTCAGTCAGTGGCACATCACAGGAAAGTGAACGTAGATTATAATTTTAGAAGTATTAAGAGTATTAAAAGATTCTCTAGTTATACAGTACTTGGGTTAAAAAATCTGTTTCCTTGTGTTAGGGTTTTTTTTTTTCAGGCTTTCAGAGGAAAGAGGAGTTTGGAAAAAGAATGGAAGAAAAGTAGGGCTGGAATAGGAAAAGCAGCAAGTCAGATCAAATCCAAGACATAAGCTGGACAGACTGAACTATCATCACTGGAAAATGGACACCCTTGATGAGGGTGCGATTGCTGGATCGTAATTATCACCGTTATGCGGTGCAGCAAGGATGCGGCAGGACAGATGAGGGGATGAGCCCAGCAGGGTGTGGGGTGTGCAGAGTTTCCTCAAGGTACGGGAAGGCTCTAAACTACTGACAGGTCAGAAGTTGATTTGAACAGCTCTGCTACGGATGGACCGAAAGGAACCAAAGCTACCAGGAAGCATGTGGACACAGCCACGAGGGCAGTCTCTGGCCGCTTGGCCAAGGCCACCGTCTCAGTACCAGCTGCAGCTGAACTGCACCAAACGCACTGTACACGTGCCACACAACCTGCAGCCCTGAGCCAAAGGCCTCAAGAGCAGGGGCTTGAGGTCCTGCCTGCCAGACCCAGCTCCCCTCCACCCGGCCTCCTGCTTGCCATCGGCGGCATTTGCGGCATTTGCTCCTATCAACCGTGCAGGTCAGCGGCATTCACAGGCTGGCTAATTGCTAGGTAAGTAGCCTTTCCTTCCCCCTTCCCTTTCTTTCCAGTGTCCTTCCTTGCTCCTTTGTGTAGGAACAGAGGAAACCATAACAGTAACTATGGGAGGCACTTCCAGCAAAGTAAATGGCCTTTCAGACCTGGCTTGAAACAACTCTGTGACAGCCTTACGCAGATCACTAAAGACATCAGCCATTTACTGGCAACTTCCATAATCCTCTTGAAGAGCTAACAGACAAAGCAGGCTGGAACCTACCGCCACCAGCACGGCAGCAGAAAGGGCAGCTGCCTGCGGGCAAACTGCGCTCTAAAAGGGATTTGGAGTCTTAGCATTTTTCCTGACACCTTTCCTTTTATACCAAGAGCTAAATTTGAAAGCTCAGGAGAGCACCGAAGTTCTGGGCTCACTTAAATTCTTACTTTTTAAAGTCTTACTAATTTGGAAAATGAGTAAGGAAAAAAGTAACTTTTCAGATGTAATTTAGAAGATGTAAGAAATTCCAGCACCTATTCATCTCTGGTGTGTAGGCTTCCCATTTCAAAAAAGAGGAAGCCTTCTGTTTGGGAAGGAAGTCAGATGAGAATCATCCTACAGTGCATGATGTAGCTCAGAAAGGTCAGAAGACACGGGGATGTCTCAAAGATGTACTGAAAAAAGAAGAACCAGCTGTAAATGTGTTTTAACGAATCCTTCAAATAATAGAAACATTGTTATGCTAAAGGAAGATGGGGGGGAGAAATCAAATCCATTTGAAAAATGGCAATAGCAACACATCACTTTTAAAATAAGCTTCATAGACAACAAAATAGTAATTCTGCACCTGTGAGTCATGATTATTTATATCACACTCATTTTAATAAGAGCTGCATTAAAATGCTAAAATGTTATTAAATACTGAAACTAACTACTGCATATAGCACATAGGAAGCTTCCCAACTTTTCCAATTAGCACCAAAGCTTAGGCTTTAAATGCAGCAGAAGCAAAAGAAATGCTGAAAAACACTGCCACAGGCTGGTTTAATTTGGAATTTCTCCTTTTCACAAGGATTTAAAAAAAAAAAAGAAAAACACACACACATCCAGAAAGGCTAGAAAGTACTTCAGACTTTTTTTCCTTTCCCCAGCCCTTGTTCTGTTACATACCTTACAAAACAGTAGGAAAGTATGTTTAAGGGCAACTTACAAACTCAGTTTGACAGAAAAGAGCTTTTACATGTGTACCTGCAGCAGCCTGCAAACACCATTTTGGGCAAGAGACTCAGTTAACCTCATTACCATCTCTTGCCTCCATATTGAGGGCAAGCCCATAGAAAGCAGCATGAAAAATCCCTGCACCTGCCGCAGGATTAACAAAGGAAGATTTTAAAATGTCGATGATCGGCTACCTATATGAGGTGTCCTTAAACAGAAAGATGCCTGCCACGTCAGTGCAAAGCTCTTCTCCTCAGACGTGCAAACCTGGTGGGATGGAGGAGCACCCCGCTGGGAACAAGGAATAAGCTGCATGGGTTCTTGGGCGAGGGCTGTGGCCTGGTGCATTTTTGCAAAAAGCAGTACTGACACCTCTCCTCCTGAGGAGCTTAAGTGTTAATTATTCCCCAGCGTTGAGGTCTTACGGGGACCTGATTTTTTTGGAAACTAGGGAAGGCCATCTGCTTTCCCAGCAGCACACAACGGGTCTGGTCAGAGCAACTCCAGCAGGGTTAAACAATGCACTGGGGAGGGACGAGGGGAACTGAGGTAACCAAACCACCTCCCCACCCCACCGCCTGAGCCGTGGATCACTTGCAGGGTCTGTTGTTATGCACATAAAACTCCACAGGAAAAAAATAAAAATATGAAGGATTAAGTTACCAATAAACACAGAGCTCCTCAGATCACCTACATCACTTACTTGCCATTTATCCACACCATCCTGTTACAAAAGGCAGGACACCCCACATCCCAACCACAGCTGACTCCTTAAGACTGCTTCCAGACAGAAATAAAACTTGCCTAAAGAAGAATGGGCTTAAGAAATTAGTCAGGTTAATTCAGATTCTTAAATAGCAGAAAATCATACAGAAAAACAGATGTTTGCCCAGATATTTCCAAAAAGAGAGAGGTAAACAATTGCACGGTGTGTGTGTGTATGTGTGTCCCCCCAGTAGCGCCACCCAAAGAAGTACTTAGTACCGCAACTACTCTGGCAAAGATACAGATTAGGGTAACGTCAGGAAAATAAAGCATTTTGAAAATCCTCCTCAAAGTCAAGAGTCATTTTAAATCTATTCACTAAGACGCATTTAATCCGTGACTTAATCCACCCGCACACCTGACTACACACAAGGTCCAGGTGATAACTAGTCTTTATGGCACAGACATTACATCAAGCCGATTTCAGTTTTAGTTTTTTAAGCAAAAGAAACGCGTAGCTTCCAAAGTGACTACTCAGAGCAGTTACAAGAGAGGTTACGTAGCTAACTGAGCTACCTACCCCCATGAATTAAGTCCTGCACTCTCAGCACTACTAAGGTGTACTTCACCTTGGCACCTTCATCTGCGTACAGGTAATGCTCTCAGTTAAAATCCCACCCTATGAATTTATCATCACGTGCAGCATGTTTGACATTTCCCTGCCACGAACACACCATCGTAGCTCCAGCGTCCCAAAGAGCACAGTTAAATCACATTTTTACAGTACACTGCCTACAAGAACACTCTGGTATTTTCACTGTCATTAAAGGCGCTGTTATTTTCCCTGCATGCCGATGTCAGTCCCTGGCTCTGCAGCAAGCCGGCACCGGGCAGCTGCGGATTGCAAGAGCTGGCGAGCAGGCCGGCAGGAGGAGGAGGAGAAGGAGGAGGAGGAAGGGGAGGGGGGAGGACTCTGCGCCGCCGCTCCGTCCGCCGCCGCCAGGTGGCGCCGCCGCCCCGCGGATGAGNCGCCTTGTTGTCTTTGGGCTGCGCCAGTCCCTGCGCTGCCTGGGCCTCCTGCTTCCAAAACCCTACCCACAGCGCAAAAACACCGCCAAACGAACGAAAAAACAAAACAAAACAACCAAACAAAAAAGAACAAAAAAAGGAAAAAAAAAAAAAAAACAACACCCAAAAAACCCCACTGGTGACAGCACTCCCGCAGCTGCTGCTCAGGGCCACCAACCCTAAGCACAGCTAACCCAGCACAGGTGGAAACCTCCCCTCCACGTGCATGCACCCCTGGAGTCACCATCAGCATCCAGGGCCTCGGTTGGGTCCTCTGCACTGAGAACACCTCCAAGTTGGAAAAAAAATATATGTATTAAAAAAAAAAAATAAACAACAAAAATGGGCTTACCCCGCAGAACCATCCCCAGGCGACAGCAGTGCCACGTGGGACACCGCTCCCGGGAGAGGCAGTCCTCAGTGGGATTCCTCCCTGCTTCACCACCCGCTCGGGGCAGCCCCATTCCTGCACTAAACTTGAGCTGGTTACACGGACCGTGCTGGTCGAGTCACTGGCATACGTGTGAGCGCCTACCACCACACTTCTGAAGGACAGAGACGGAAGCACCTTGCAGCGCTGAAAGAGGAGAACTAGGACCGGGGAGGGCAGCCAGCATCCCACAGATCTCATTACACCTTTTGCCAGCTGTGAATTTGGGAAACCTGGTCCCAACTCCAGGGAGATCTCTGAGCCGAGCTCCCTTGCCATCCATAACCAAAACCATACACGCCATTATGCCTCTGCATGACGGGGACACAAGTCATTCGGTGACCATGTGCGGGGCACTTGCCAGCGCTGCAGGGCTCCATCCTGTCAAACAACAAACGCTTCCCCCAGGACTGAGGTGTGCCGACATGTTTAATAATGACGAGCGACTCATGCTAGGTCAAAGTGTGTGCAACCACCAAGAAAATAAAGAGAGTAAAACCCTTCTCGCAGGTGAAGCCGTGTCTGGTCCACTGATTCAGGGTGTAATTAGAGAAACGCCAGGAACAGAGACAAGGAAGTACAGTATTTTGATGGGCTTTTCTACATGTGCTATATTATACCTTTTTTCTTTTTTTAAAACCAAAACTCCCTTGAAATAAACAGACCCCAACTGGCTAATACAGATTACTTTACAGGAAGCACCATGTTTGCACATGGTAGAAAAGCATCCATTTTAGGGGAAACAAAACCTCCAACACAGAGTTTTTGACTTTTGTTCACTGTTCCTGCTATGTAGAACGATCTCTGTTAAAACAGGCCAGAGTTTGGGCAGTCAGCAGCAGGATGAGGTAATGCCAATCTCTATCTTTCTTTTCAGAGAGTCATTCTTGATGCATGGTAATCAGTTAGCCCACATGCGTCTCTCTGCAGGAAAGGATCGCTTGAACTTTCCTAGCGCAGCCACTGGGGAAAATACAGAAACGTGGGAGAAGAAAATACAAAGACCTCACAAATGCAAAAACCTTTGCCTGCCGAGTGCTAATTGAGAGAACATTCTTGCAGAGTAGAAAAGTGCTGTAGGAGTGGGAGAAGCTTCACTTATGTACAACTAACAGGAAAGTGAACCAATGAGCAGTAATGTGCACAAGAAAGCAGGTATCTATGGAGATGGTATCCAACATTTGCAACCAAGTCAGTTTTAAACTACTCCGGACTGCTGGTTTATGGTCAGAGGAAGACAAGCTAAGATGCTGCAGCAACACATTATTAAATTTAAAATATTTGGAGAGGGCATCTGAATAAAAAACTTCAGATTTTACCAGACGTAGTGAGGAAAAGAAAAAAGTATGTTCTTATGTTCTGAATTCAGCTTCAAGCCTAAGACACAGACCTGGAGTAGGATAAATGGAGACAACTCTTTATTCTCAGCAAAAAAAAAAAAAACAAGGATTTAGGGGGAGGAGTCTCTGATACAAAGGCCTAGTTTATGTTAAAGCAATAAAGGATTTGGGGTACTCCTATGTTTTAGCATTAAAACATACTTCATATGCTTTCATTCACAGGGCATAGCTTTCAGAAGACAAGTATATTTCATCATATTCTGAAAAACGTGGAAATGCTACCTGTCACTAGGCACCCAAGTGCACTTGGTACTTGGGCATCTGTTTTCCATTTCAGCCTGTCAAGGAATGAGAGCAAACCACCAAGTCTTCACTGACACTACGCTCTTCCATTTGATTCTTTGGGAATTGAGAGCAACAGCGGCAAAGTCAGAACATGCAGTTTAAGGGTGTTTTATGAAAATTTAACAAAAAGCGCCACCTTCAAGCTGAATTCTCAAAAAATTGCCTGGTTTAAAGATTTAGGTTTAATTCGCATAATAATTATTCCATTATTACAGAATGAAAGTTCCTCCACAAAATCAGAGTATAAATGAGCACAGAGCTTACCAGGGACTTTCCAAGGCTCAGTCTTAATTTTGTGTATTTGTTGATGAAATACTGGCTTTCCCAAGCTCACCGTCAACAGTTTCCCTCCCGTCCCCCTTTTTTATTTTAAAAAGAGCCTTTAAAGTTTTCTTTTGTCTATAATTAAGAAAGTCTATGCTATGAGGTATCTCTTTTCATCTTGTTTGGGATTTGCAAGCAAGCTCCCCATGAGAAGGGAATCCTTAGCATTGTTTATAGATTTCAGTGGTCTTGTGTTTCAGGTCACAGGTGTGAAAGCCACCCTCTACGGCAGCACGCAGAATTCGGCAGCAAGTGCTTTCCACCAACTACGAAGCTGAGTCAACCTTTCAATCTCGGCCGAATTCCCACAAAAGGACTTTACCGTAACGCTTTTCTCCTTTGCTCTCCCTGTTTGAATCTTCCCGTGTATCTTTCTGTATTACCCAGCCCGTGGAAAAGCTCATTACACCCAGTTTTGCCTTAGTCAAAACCATAAAGATGCCTTCTGGAGCTCCTTCCCCCACACCCTTCCAGTATCTCAAGAACACATCCTTCTTGCTATTCACCAGTAATCTTTCTCTGTCCTTTTGTCTTGCTTCATTCTCTGCTTCACAAGGAAAAAATGTATCTCAGAGGGTGGATCATTTTGTAGTTAAAGGCATCCAAAGACATTCCAAGTTACAGTTTTCAAGTTTACCACATACTTTAGTCCCATAAACAACCATGAGAAAGTTGTTCAATTCCTCTGAGATTAAAGTTGTCTATCCTCTGGAAGAGGAGCACTGTTACTCAGAAGTGAGAGTGTCTCTTAGCTCCAATTAACTGAGAAGATTTGTCCTCTACCCAACTCAACTCTCCACGTAAAAGTCTCTGGCTTAAGTTCAGTTGTGGTTCCTTGACCACCTGCCCTGGCCAGGACAGGGAACTTAATGAGCTGGTGCACCGCTAGTTTTTGACAATGTAATGGAGTGAGAACAGCTGTACTGATCGTAACTCCTCATCATATCCCATCTTCGTAATTTACTACAACTGCGTGTTTAGATCAGAGTTTGTAGCCTGGTTATTCCTTCTTTCCACTCAAGTTAACTGGTTGCAGTGAAGCTCTAAGTAATTATGTAGGGCAGAAAAAGTCCCAGTCGTTATGAAAAAAAATGGAAATTTAAAATAAACAACAGCACTTATACATTCTCTTTGCCTTTCTCCTTCCCCCAACATCTCTGAACACCACTTTTCAGCTTTGTTCAATTTCTATACTTTCAGTGCATTGTATTTATGCTTACAGAAAGTCGAAAAACTTCCTTTAGGCAGTAACTCTTGCCCAAGGAATTCATGCTCCCTCAACCTAAACATAAAATTCAGACTTTAGTTGAACTACCAAGAATTTCATACAGATGAGTATCACTGAAACTTGCATTGTGCTAGATGTTTTCTTGCTGCTTAGTGTAGGACTTCAAAGTGAAGTCAAGTTTTACCCTGGAAATCTTCTCAACAGAAACAACTTAAAACATTTTAGAGTTATGGAGTACTTTCAATATTGTAGTAAAATACAATCCTTGTTTTCAAACAGATCAGAAGTGCAAGTACCATAGCAGCTCTTCTAAAAAACTCTTCGTTCTATTTACCTAAAAAATGCATTGTTAGTGCAGCATTATACTCCTGTATTTACAATGAGGCGTGCCTTTAAAATGGAGCTGAATTTTTTATGCATACCCTATTTTGGTTCAAAATTGATTCACTACTACTGCTAGCAAACTTAAGCTGTAATGTTAAGAACATAAAACTAAATTTTTAATAGAAATTGTTTCTATGTAACCTAATTATCCAGGTTACTATCTGAGTCATCTTGTTACTAGGCTGAAAAAAAAAACACAAAAAACAAAGCAATACTTTGTCTAACAACATTACTGAATCACAAGAAATAAAATTATTTTCCATGGAAAGCAATGATTTAAACATTATAATATCACCCTGCTACAAACAGTAATTTCAAAACATGCATATTTGGATCTTAGACTCATTTTAAGTAGCTTTCATGAAATTTTTCTAGCCTTCATTTTAAAATTAAGTATGAGAAATTTAATGTATCAGCATAAGCTCAGTTAAAGTTGCTTCCAACAGGTTGCTTTCGACGGGTTTTATAAACCACGTCAAAAGGTGCCAGGAGGGGTGTGAAGAGTGTCTCTATCCCTCTGCCAGTCTTCTCAACCCCAAATCCTTGCTGATTTAGTTTTCTCCATCCTGCAGACTCTGTCTGCAAGAGATGGCTGCACCCTCAAAATGGAAATCCACCACTGAACAAGTCTCACCTCTCTTTGAAACACCCTCTGAGGAGGTTTTCCATTTCCCCAAAGCCAGAAACGCACTATCAACAGCCCCTTTTACTGTGATTCTCTTGCTGAGGGTGGGTGGCAACCTACCTTTTCTACCAAGCTCCTTCCTGCATCTAAGAGGATCTAAGAAATCCCTTATTTGGTGTGGCCTGTCCTCCAAGACGTGAAGACTCAGGGTGATAATGGGTTAATACAGTCTAAAGATAGATCAGCCTGCCCTACCAGCTTAATAGCTTGTTACAGGGAGCTGTAGCACTTAATAAGGCAAAGAACAACTCAGCTACTGCAAGGTGCTGCTCCCAACTGCTGGGAGTGGCACCTCCCAGCTTGGCCAAAAAAAAAAACCTTAAAAAAAAAAAAAAAAAAGAGAGGGACACACAACTTGTATTCATCATAATTTTACTACTTTTTAACTACATTTTAATCTCAGAGCTGATGACAATATCTGCATATCCCAGATGCAAAGCCCACGTTTACCAGGTGATGCTGGCCAGAGACAGAAAGGATAAATCACCTCTCCCTACTCACTCCCTGAACTGGTACCAGGCAAATTGCTGGAAATGGATGCCATCTCCACCACATCTCCTGATCATCAGTTTAAAGGGAAAACAGGAAAGCTGTTGGACTGGCAGCTCTCCCTCCTTCCCTTGCTGAACTCCAGCACTGGATCACCAGCTTGGCAGATGGTCACAGGTCTTCAGCCAGTCTTAACCGACATGTCTATCAAGCACTGCCAAGGAAGAGCCCTGACACCACACTGCAGCCTCGAGATGCACAGTTTGGAAGAACGCAGAAGCTCAACCTTCTTAATTAGTTAATTCCCCAGAAGGAGTTAATTCCACGACATGTGCTCTTCCAGGGAATGTCAAGTTTTGTTGGAAGAAGCAGAAACAGTAACAAATCCACACTACCCACAGGACTGACATTTTCAAATAAAGCTTGAATGACAGTTACAATAAGGGCGTTTTTCTTTAAGCGACCTTGTCACAGCCCATCAGCTTAAGACCCCAGAGGAGGCCCACTTCTCCTATCTGAGGTTGCTAAATGGGCACTCTTGATGCATGTCATTTGCAGATTTGAAAAATCTGCGGGTTTATATTTTGCAGGGAAAAAGTGATAAAGGACAGGCTATTGCAGGCATATCTTAAAAAAAAAAAAAAAATTGGAAAGAAAAATGCTAGTACTGCTAGGTCACGGCGGAGGTTGGGTTCCAACTTCTTTCCCTATTAAAAATATGATATTTTGGACCTGATAGGAAATAACCAAAATTGCTACAGTGCTTCCCCTGTGAGCAAAACAAGTCAGGAATAGAAATGCATGAGCCACTGCCCCAAGAGCTCCAATGGTACTTTGAGGCGCATCAGACTGTGCTGAGCAGCGAAGCATCCCTGAAGCACTGTAACTTCGGTTAGAACTTGTAATTCAGAAATCTCCCAGTGACCCCATTATCAGTGTAGCATGGAGAAAACAAAGCTGGTCTCAGTACAGGAAGGCAATGACTATTCAGGGAGCTTTAATCAGAAGGAATTTAACTGAACAAACAGCCGTGGCTCCCAGAGAAGGGCTGAGTACTTTTAAAAATTGAAAGTAGCTGACCGTATGCTTTAGAACAATGAGATAAAATTATTGCACTAAAACCCTTTAATTAATGCGTGCGACAGAAGCTGTGATTTTTAAACCCTAATCTCCCTGTCATTTCAGTTTTTAAGAAATAGTAAGAAGCACCCATCTGCTCAAGCTGCCACATGAGGCCGAAAGTTCTGTTCTCACACCAGTTTTGCACCGGATGTCTCAGTAAATTTACTGCTTATTTACATCAGCCAAAATGGAGAAGAAAGCTGCTGATCTCCTAAGTTTGCCCTCCTGCAAAAATGGCCAAAATGTATTTTGCTGTAACACACTCAATTTTTCCCCCTAAAAGCAGGGGCTTATTCCCCCGCCACCAAAAGAAAACCCATAGGGCATTCTGAAAACCCTGACAGATGTTTAATTACAGAGGCACTAGCAGGCATTATTTTGAGAAGGTCAAACACAGAACAACTGTAGCTGACCACCAAATGGCTAAAGTGTCTGCTGTACCACTAGTGAAGCAAAAACTTTGCTAATCCACATTTTGCTAATTCAAACACCTAATAATTCACATGCAAGCAAAAAGATGCTGGTAGTGCAACACATCTGAATAACCATTTAATAGCAGGAATCTGTGGTCCGATCTCATGTTACTAGGGGTGTATTATGAAATACAGCAAACAGCAGCCAGCACTATGTTATGAAATATCAAACCAAACTCTTACTCTCAACATCTAAGAACAAAGTACCTTTTGTAACGCAGGTTTCTTCCCCTCCGCATTTATTAATTCATGAAGTTCATTCATTTAAATAGGTCCTTTAGTCACTGATGTAAATGAACAGGGATCTACAGTACATCTGTGGGCTGTGTGGCAGAAAGAGAATAGAGATGGCACTGCCTTCTCCGCTGTTATTTCCAGCTGTTTCTTACAAATTTCTCACTGATTCCCTAGAAGTTCTCACACTGGGTTCCAATTAAAAAACTTTCTTTTATTCAGAAAGTTAGAAAATCCTACTTTGACCAAAACAAACAAAACCTAAAAATACAGACACCTGGACCTGTGACTCAAATTTCTTGGATGTGCCTCTGAATGGAGCAGGACCTGCCCCTCCTTTGCCGAGTCAAATTCAGTAGTGATTAGTCTTCATCCCTTATCCACCATCACAGCTGAGAGCGAGGCGGACGCGCTTTGCCGTGTTGCTGAATTGTGTACTGAGCGTGCACCAACACGAAATATTGTGCTAACAGATTTAAGCATGCCTCAAAGCACATTGTTCTGACAGCGCCTGGGTCTCCGTCATCACTCTCGTAACTATCAATGATTCTGGTTAATTTTACAATCACAAGAGGTACAAGCCTCCATCTGGTTAGTCTGCATATTATTGCAGAATTGGAATCACACTGATCAACAAAATATGTTGGCCACTAACACTCCGTTAAGGTGGACTGGTGAGTAGAGAACAGCCCTACTTTCAGCTATACTAAAGACCCACTGTGAATACAAGGGAGCAGAGCATGAGGAACATGTTCCCCGGGGAGAGGCACCTGGCACTCGAGGGCTGCCGGGGGAGGTACAAGCAGCCGGATCAGGATTCAGGTGTGCGGGCAGGACTGCTTGGTAACTTAACAGATTGGGTTCAGTCTCCTGAACGCCTGCAGCATGTACAGCAAAAGCCTGTGACAGCTCCTTCCCTGGAATGAAGCTGAAGGGAAGAGATTTCCTCGTTTAATGCCTGTGACTGAAGCAACCTTGCGAGCACAGGTGGCAGGGTTTCCAAATG
This sequence comes from Balaeniceps rex, assembly GCA_013401315.1. Lineage (NCBI taxonomy): Eukaryota > Metazoa > Chordata > Aves > Pelecaniformes > Balaenicipitidae > Balaeniceps > Balaeniceps rex. Next base: position 172,687 of record VYZW01028501.1, read on the forward strand.
CTTTTTGTTCTCTGCTTGCACAAACACCAAGTACAACAGCACCCTTGCCCACAATGGAGTAGTGGCGTAGCTGTTACAAGCAACGCAAGCCACCACCATCCCTCACCAAGAAGCCCTGCCTCACAGGTCTGCTGGGGAGAGCAGCCGTGGTGTCACTGCAAGGATCCTCACACCAAGAGTCCCAAGGCTACCTCCGTGCCAGGAGCCAAAACCATGGCTCAGACAGACCCACAGGACTGTCAGCATGGATGCAGATAACCCGGCTATTTGTGTTGTTACAGCCAAAATCCCCTTCCTCTACACAAAACCCAGTTAAAAGTGCCACATGGCCGACATCGTTGCATCTGCACTAGGGGTCCCTTCCACCAGACCTATACTGGTCAGGGGGTGACATTGCTATAAAGCCTAACACAGACAATTCTGCTGGCAGAGCCTGCAACACAGTGCATCTAGGTCTCCTGCAAAAGAGATGTTTCTTGCTCATCTTCCAATTGCAGATTACTTTTGGCTATTGTCACGGACTAGGACTCCCCCTCGTCCCCTTCTGTCTTCCAGTACAGGGGCCAGTGTTGATTTCTCCCAAGTCTGGCTGAACTTTATTCTTATCTTCTAAATAAGCCCTTCACGTGAACTCCTGGTAAGCAGCATGTTCAAATGCAGAACTAAGTCTCTGTAGAACTGTACCTACAGCACGTTCTCGAACAAATTAGCAAAAACCCAAATTACTGTGCTTATAAGCAATGTACTCCGCAAGCAAAACAAATGCAAAATTAAAGAGCCTTTTCTCATTTTGGACTTCAGAAAACACTTCTCCAGTAAACTGATTTAAATGCTCTTAAAACTTCAGTTTATTCTGTAACGCTAAATTTGCATCTGAGGCTCTTCACAGCACAGTATACGTAATGTATGATTACACAATGGAACTCCCTTATGCATACAGTTAGGAAGCAAAACACCTCAACTCTCGTATTGTTTCAATCTGTTTTTTTGTATTAATTTACCAGGCAAACAGAAACAGGCCATGAGCAAAGGGCAAGCATCCCTTCTTTTCTCTGCTTTTGTTGAGGAGAATTCCCCACAGCTCTACTCATGTTTACTCACCACCAGCCACAGTACAGAATCCCCCAACCACAATGTATTTCATTCACTCACCTAATATTATTCTGAATATATACAAGCAGCCTGTTATGATCCTGCTGAAGTCACTGATGATAGAACTATTAACGTCAGTGGAAGAAGAACTGGTCCAAAGACTATAAATAGATAAGAAGCAGTAAATTCAGAGCCTCTCCTAGCTCTGGACAGCTGGAGTTTTTAAAAACCCAGTGGCTCCACGGCATAAGCAATGAAAAACAGGTTACAGAACTCAGCCACAGGAATTAATAAAAATGACCGAAGGTCATCTGTAGTATATCAATCACTGTATCATTTACAGTTCATATTAGAGTAGAAAGGTATGAATGTTATCAGTGTTGTACATTGGCTACTCTGAGTTCTAGCATGAATTGATAGAGGTTATCCACTTGAGTCCCAGCCTATTATTCAAAACTCTAAACCTTCCGTTCACCAACAGCAAAGACCACTGCAGATGAAGGATGGAGGGGCACTATAGGGAACTATTTTCAATGATGCAAGCAGTGATGAGGGAGTGCAGATTATCTGAAAACAAAAGCTAAATTTTTCTGAGACCCAAGGCACTACCTTTTCTGAACTAGCAAAACAGCATTTCATGTCTACCTATTTTGCACAATTTACTGTCAAGAATAAAATACACCAGCTAAATCTGAACTTGAGGTTTCAGTCTTAAATCTCTTAAATGCTTGGTTGTTTGAGTTGAAGGCTGAGAAGTGCATTTGCCTCACACTCCCTTACATCTTTTGCATTGAGCATCTAGTATGCATCTTCCTGATAAAGTGACTTTGACCTACAATCAAAGAATAAAGAGCCTTACCGTTATGGACCAAGGTTTTGATGTTACTTTTAAAATAAGTAAATAATAAATGAGGAATAAGCTATATTTACAAACCACACTGGATGCCTGAGGAACTAAGACTTGCAACACGACCTGCACTGTATTAATCCTGACACAGCCGTTACCCAAGTAACTTACTCCATAATAGTATTAATTCCAACGGTAGCAAATGGCAGCATACCTTTGAAATCTGGAGCAAGGTAAATACACCAAATAAGAATCTATTATAAACTACTAACAGTCCTACTAACTACTGCCTTGTAAGATAGGGCAATTTATTTACAGTTCACCATGACTGAACTGAAGAAGCACCGTCTCAGACTCTCTAAGTCCATACTGCAGGGTGCAAAACAGATCATAATTTCATCTTAGATTTAAGAAGGTCAAGCTCACTGAGCTGCCTTTGTGTGGTTTATAATGTAATAATAATCCTTTACTACAATGACAGCCTGAGACATTGAACGTCATTGTCTAAGAAGAGCAGCCCCACTGTTTACTCCTTACAGCAGCAGCTCATCAGCAGCATTTGAACAAGCCACAATATAGTTACATCCTTTGACAAGCAACACCTGGAACACCTTCCTTATCTTCACAAATCCCAGGACCCAACAGAAATATAACATTTTTTCCATTAATCTTTCAAAAAAAGATTTCTCTGCAAATTTAGGGACTTCAGAGCCTGCTTTTAATTCCCTTTGCCAAAACACAAGGCCCTGTCTAGACACC
>VYZW01028501.1:175652-239078 GCA_013401315.1 Balaeniceps rex
CATATATATATATATATATATATATATATATATATATATATATAAGGCGGGCATACTTATATATAAGGGAAGTGTAGCGATTGTCAAAAAACCTGTTTGGGCTTTGGCAAATTAGTAGTATATATTCTGCAGACAGCACAGTTCTTAGGCTTAGACAGAAGCAAAAAAATGCTACAGTCTTTTTGACAAAATCAATCTTTCCTTGCCAAAAGCCATCCTCTCTCCAACTCAGCCTGTTAGGAAACCATCCTGAAGAAGGCCTTGTTCAAATCTCTACTTTTTCCTACCAGAAGATAAATTTTATTTATTTTGACTGAGTTTTGGAGCCTGCATACTTTGGTCTTGTGGATTCCAAGATCAGTAATACTGGTTTTGTACTTGACTTCTTACAACCTCCCACTCATCATGTCCACCAACTCCATGGTGCCACTTTTTGACCAGAAACTAATTAACATCCTGCCTGAACAGAACGGCAGCACCCCTTCTCTCACGGTTCCTGTAAATAGCAAAACGCAATCTCGCTCCCATCTTCACTTAAAATATTTTTCTCACACCAAGCTCTTGTGCAACGGCTTGTATGTAGTGGTCAGGCTACAGACACCTCACACATGTACAGTCGGTGGTTGCTTTGGATGGGCTGGATTCTCAGCTGTTCCATTCCTGAACTTTACGGATACAGACTTCCAGGCAAGTGGACGAACCCGGTTTGAAACACCATTTTGGCCACAGCACAGCTGAAGAGACTGAACAGTTTTCACTAAGAAATTTCCAGCTGAGTTGGCTGAATCCTTGGTATGGTGGCAGGGTGGGGAGAAGGGAAAATGGGGGAGGGAAACTGATTTGGTTGCACACAAATAATTTATCACTAACATAATTCCTCGGCTAGTTACAAAGTCAGAAGGCCTGTACAATATTTGACGTGGATAGGCAAATACAAACAGCAATATTTAGTAAATCAATTATGAAGATTAGCTTTGCCTTACAACATCTGAGCAAAACACAAGATCTGAAGCTCAAATTAACTTCATAATGTAGAAAAAACTAATTGCACTTTAAAGAAAGCCTAGTAAAATTACTGCACAATCAGAAGGCAGTCATTTATTAATATGTGATGATTGTGTATTTCTGTTCTTTTTAGTTAGGCTTAGATCTGAAATATGAGCCTTATATGGAAAGAAGCTTTGATGACAGTAATTTATTTGGGAAAGCTTTTCCAGCCTTTTTGTTTCACACAAGTGATTTGAATGTTTAAAGCATTTAAAGAATTTCATATCTAGGTATTAATAAAGAGATGTTGTCTTTTCCGTCTGTTATATTTTCATTAAGCTTTTAGTGAAAATGCAGCTGCTGACTTATAAGCGATTCAAAAATAATATATATACAAGCAAGCAGCCATTTTCACAGTCTGGCAAGTAACACATTTCCATAAATAACAAAGAATACAGGGTCATGATACCAGCTGTTCAGAAATTTTAAAAAGTCACAATGCCTCTAATTTTGCAGTAACTATTTGCTGGATTGTTTTTATTTATGGCTTGAAACTGAATTCAGAAATGCTTTCCCTGAACTTTAAATACTATGCTCCCAACTGACTGGCTGTCTCTCTGCTGTTTTCTCACTCCACTTCATGTTATCTGTGTCCACACTGGCCCAAAAGCTGGGCTTGCTAAGGTTTGTGAACATCTGAATCTGCTCCTCACGCATTTGTATGCACACATTGCATACACACATTAGGTTATTTGTTCACATACATGGTCAGCTGCCCTGTTACCTGGCTCTTCAGGCACATAACATTAATTGCATTGTACAGCAGCTTTAGATAATTAGACGCAGCTGTATGTTTGAAAATAGTAACACGCAGCGGGAAATCCTGCTGGAAGATTTTGATCATAAACACTTTCATAGTTCTCAGATATACCATTATCTGCTCCTTAACTCTCTGTTTTGATCCCTGTTTGAAGTTTTCTCTTACTTCTCCCCTGGGGACTTTGCCAAGTATTCCACTTGAAAATGATTCTGTGACATTGTCACTCAGCTTCTTTCTAATCGAAAAAAATCATACGCATAATTCTGTGAAAATGCAAGCTGTTTCCTTAAAAGAACCAAGGAAAAAGAAAAAAAAAATAGTATTTTTAACCAACAGAGCTGATGGAAAGAAGGGGTTGTTAATTTTTTTTTTTTTTTTTAAATAGCATGTGAAGTAATGCATTTCACATATTCCCCCCCCAAAAGCTGACAATTTTTCCAGAAAGAGACAGGAATCTCCATTTTGGGGGGCAGGGAGGGCGGGAACCACACACCAAAATTGTCTCAGGTCTGCTCAATTAATCTTTTTCCACAAACATAAGTTACAAGCCATGTTAGCTTAGAAGCTGATTTTGACAATCTCATTACCTCATGATTCAGGTGACCAAAAAAAAAAAAAAATCCATGTTATATTTATTCATAAAAATTATGATACTATTCTTGTTATTTCTCATCTGAAAATATAAACAAGTCAGGTCTCAGACATCTTGAAAGAATGGCTTGTTTCATTTTGTGGTATTGGAGGGGGTGTTTAAAAATAAAGGGGGAAAAGATTATACTGGCGATTGTGAAAGCATGAAAAGTCAACAGGCACAAAGGCATACACAGAAATAAATACAGCAAAATAAAAATAAACGTGTTTGCAAAATAAAAATAAACGTGTTTATCCAAGCTGACTGCGTATCTGGCATCCCAGAACCAGATTACAGTATTAGTTTTAAGAGTGTAATCAAGCAGTTTCTTTATTGGTTTCAGGAATCCAGATACAGAAGACTATGAGAAGAGCTGAGAGAACATGTTAACCCCAGAAATTAGAGCAGAGAATATCCCTTTAATTTTGATTCATGAGCTAAGATTTTTTTTCTTCCTTTTTTCTAACTGCCGCTAACTGTATTTCTGGTCTTACGCTTCAAGTGAGCACCAAGCTACTAGGGGATTTCCTAAGTGGGATTACCCGTTTTCTTCAGTTCCTGCTAGCTGCTTCCAGTTGTACCTGTGACAATTTAACCAGGCTGGCTGTCAACGACCAGCAGCCAAACGTGAGGAAATAGCAGAGAGATTTAAGCTCTCTCAGAAGCAAAGCGCATGGATGAAATGTAACCTCAGGGTGCGATTTCTTCTTTTGGCTGAAATTGGTAAAGACTTCTAATTCCTAAAAAAGAACAGAAAAATCTAAGCTAGCCTAAAAACTTCCGCCTTTTTGTCAAACAAGTCTTGTTTTTCCATTCAGCTTTTGCTGAGGTGCAGTCACAGTGCAGAATATAATTAACCCCTGAGTAAGGGAAGAATGGGAAAATGGTTTCCCTTCTCTTCTCAGGAAAAGCCTTTTGGGGTGGGGAGTGGGGGTCAAAACAGAACAGCACCACAGCTTAAAGTAAAGAGAGGCATAATTAAGCTTTCATACAACATCTGTATGACATTTGCACAATGCACTCACTTCCAGGGAAGAGACAGACATCAAAACTAATGGAGAACATCCCGACTCTGTGAATGCAGGAAGAATGCTGTAGCTTTCCCAGCTGCGCTCTCGGGACTGTAAAACAAGAGATTGGCACAGGAGCCTATTTTCTCCCGTATTGCTTTTATTGTTGTTTTCGGCCAGGTAGTGAGTGTTACTAAGTTCTCAAGCAGATTTAGCCTACTGCTCCATGTACTACGAGAGACTTACGTACACCGAGACTACTGGAAAACAATGGCTACAGAATAAGCCTCATCATCTTCTGGTTGTTAGGCACAGTAATTGGTTCCAGGGTCAACACTGTGATGCCACAACAAAGGGCTATAGCTTAAGGGTAAAGAATAAACAGTGGGAGTTAATGGAAGTTCTGTTACTATATAAATGCCCCCGAAATGAAAGAAAGACAGAAAATAAAATATTATGTATAAGCAAAACTGATTATGAATCCAACATGCAACCTTAGCTCTCAACAAGCTGTTAATTTCATTAAAGGAAGGAAACTTAGCAAATACTTTCAAGTATCAGTAACAAGAAAACAATACATTAAGATTTTGAAGCTGGTTTGACAAACATGGTGCTTGCCATCGGTGCCAATTTATTTGTGTGAAAATACAGGCAAAGAAAGGTGTCTGGAATTACAGTATTATTCATAAAATACCCATTACTAGGGTATAGGCAACTTTGTTCAAAACACCATGTGTGATCGCTCCACTGAATCTAAACATCTGGGGCAAGTTATGTATCTGGCTTTAGTGCCTTTGAAATGACATGCTACGTTTAAGCCAAGAGGTCCAGCCACACCAGTTTTAACAGTCATGTTTTCAAAGTCCAGCACTTTATCATTCTGAATCTTCCCATTCAATGACACTTTTGATAAAAATATATTTATTCCATTTCCCCACACACCAGGAAAATGAAACAGGCGTCTAACAATTGCAAATGTCTTCTTTCAAAGTATTTCTCCAAATGTAATCATTATCTCCCGACACTCAAGCACTTAGATAGAAAGATACAAAGAAATATAATCATCCTTGTGATTTACCAGGTGAAACACATGCAACATATCAAAATGGTAATCCCTCATCTGTATGCTTCACTGTTACCACTTCTCCTTCCCTTTTCAGTTTCCGCTGTTCTCAGGACCTGAAAGAAATTCTTACCTGTTTTTCTTTCACCTGCTCTGCTGCCATACATGGCTTCGAGCACTGGCACTGCTCAGGCAGGGTTGTGGCAGGGGCACTGTGCAGCCTCCTGCCCTGATGCACTCCCACACCCTAACATGAACAGGATGATGCTCAGCTATGGCACCTCCTTCCTTGCTGGTCCACTTTCTCTCCATGTGCACTCCGCGGTCACTCATTTCCTTCCTTTAAAACAACACTAATTTTTCAAGCACCAGCTGTGCCTGCACAGGCTGATTCCCTGCAGTGTGCCAACCTCCCTGGCATGCGCTGCTCCAGGCCTCGGCCGTCCTCCTGGCCCTTCTTCCGTTTGTAAGCTAATGCCGTGACACCGCTTACGCAAACATAACACGCTTACCTCCGTCTTACCTCCTTATGCCATTGGTTCAGCTTTTTTCCAAGGCTGCTCGTAAGGCTGCCATTTGCTACCATTCCTACATAAAGCACCTATGGTTTGCAGCTGACAAGAGCCTGAATCCAGACCAACCCCTTCAAGACAAACTCTTCTGCCACTTCCTTCGGTTCACAACCACGTGATCATTGAAACGAGCTGGATCAAAGGGAAATGCCCCCAGCCAGGTCCCGTCCACCACCCCACGGCACCCAGCTCTCGACAGCGCCAGCCCGAGTGCCTGGCTCGCCCACAGCACTGCTGAGACACGTCGGGAAACAGCACTTTGTCTCACTCTAAATTCAGACCCTCAAAAGAAATTTGAATCAATTATCTTACAATGTATATGCTGTGTGATACTTTCAACACTGTGCATCAGACCAAACATATTCACATAAGAAAGCAAATTCATAGATAGGGCAGTTATTGCAGAAGACCACATTTCTGGCTTGCACTTTTGTGTGCTCCCCATTCCCCGCTACAACAGGGATCTCTGGAGGGCTGTCAGCATCAGAGGTCTGCTTGGAAGCATCAATGAACTTCCAGGAGAAGTTGTTTACATCACTTGGATGCATCTCTAATAGTAACATACCAGCCCCTTCCCGTTTATATGTATTAATCTGTACTTGTTACATACATTCACACACTTTCTGAATTTTTGCCTTGCCTTTCTCAAACCTTTTTCAGCTTGACGGAGTTTTTAATTAGATTACGTTTTTGGCCCATTCCAACCTTCACCTCCCTAGGTATCATGTTTCTTTCCTTTTGGCTTCTGAAGGCCTCAAAGAAAGTTGCAAAACTGGAATTTGAGTAAATACTGTATGAAGAGTACTTTCCATGATGCTTTGGTTGAGTGAACTCAGTATTTCAACTTACTGAATATATCCTAAGAGATTTAAAAAAAACCCAAAATTCTTGCTCTGATATAACTGACCAAGAAAGGTCACTCTAGCAGAAAATTTTACCAGCACATAAAAATTTCATTATGCATTAATAACACCTCATTTCCATTACGAGCCTTAGTATTAGGCACTTGCATGCTGATAACACCAGAGATAAAATACCCTAACAACTTCACTTGCAAAATAAAGTGACTATGTTTGAATTATAACTAATATGTCATGTCTGTGTGTAAAAACTAATGAAACAAACAACACTCCATATTTCCACACAAATAACAGCATTCAGGCTTCCTTGTCAAACATATGTAGCACTACAGTAGCAAGTAAGTGATTCTCACTTACGTGCACCCATTTTGTTGTCCCAGAACAATCTGAGTAAAGATTAATTTTTTCCTGTTACAACTTTACTTGCCACTCTGTGTTTGACTATTTTTTTTAAGGCTTCTCCAGGCTTCAAGAGCACTTAAGGTTTAGATGTTTCCGGGAGATTGCTGTGCGTGTGGATACAGGCATGAGTAAGGACAAGAAGCTTCTGCAAAGTATTATAAGGGGGTTTAGGATTAATGTGTTCCATGTGCAGTGTAAGCTGTACTTCCTGAATTCTCTTTTAAGGGAAGAGAAGGATCTATTGGCTTCATTAAAGTCTCTACTACGTACTGAATAAAGGCTAAGTCACAGAAAACTGAACACACCTTTGGTTCAGTGGTGCTACACACCTAGCAAAACATGCAAAAGGCAAAGACCAAATGCAGCATCTGCTCCACTTCTTTGGGGTACAGCGGGGATGGGAAGAGATGAAGTCTTTTACATGCCGTTATCATCCAGATTCATTGCACTCAGTCTTCCGCCATTGTGACACTGGCACGCAACCTCCATTGTTAAAACACACTGAACATGTTTCACGGAGGGGGAAAAAAAAAAAGCCGTTTAGACCTGAGGTTCACATTTCCGAAAGAACCCATATATTTCCCTTGTGGTTGTGCTTTTTCCCCCCACCAAATATTTAGTTTTTGCTGACAGCAGCTTGCCTCAAACACTATACAAGCAGTAAGACATCACAAGACATATGCTATCCTGAGATAACACATACCTCTGAAGTGCTGGTAGGTGCAGCTGATGCCTTCAACTGCCTGATGAATTTGTTATCTCAAAGAAACACAAGGTTTGGGAGTGTCTTATACTACAAACTAAACCCACATTTAGTCTTAAAAAAATAAATAAATCAGTGATTTTGTATCTTTTCAGGGGAAAAAAAGAGAGATCTGACTTGGAGTAACTACCCCTAACTTATGGCTCCCAAACAAGACTAAAATTACAGCTGTGACATGACAAAAAAATCATTTTAATGGCTATTTATTTTTCTGTTATTTGAAGTAACAGAGATAATGAAGTAATATCTGAGGTTTGAGATTACCAACCTGGAAAACAAAGTTCTAAAAAGTAGGAGGGCAAATCTTTCCCCATGGCTCCTGTACAAGGAGGAATATCTCATGCTCTAAATCCATGTTAAATAAGCACCCATATCCAAGCTACAACAAGCATCAGCTGACAGAGTACTTTTGTCTTTTGCATGGACACTTTCTCAGTAGAGATTCTGCACTTTAAAAGGACAAACTGTTGGATTTTTGCCCTTAGCATCACTAAACCGTAACCGAATCCATTAACAGAGTATCCACAAAAGACAATTCTGAGATTTGCTCCTCCCCTATGCCTTATCCTGTGTAAAGTTTGTATGGCTACAGTACATTTCAGGATATGCTTTACACTGGCATTGACTACAGAAAAGAAAGATTTCTCTATTCTTCTCTAACCTCAAGCCATTAGGTGCCAAGTGGTTCAACAAAGCAGATAATGATTCCAACCTGACTGCTCATATGCCTAAAATCAAGCCAGCAGTTACGAGTTTTGCTGGATCAGGGCCAAAGCATTCAGCAATTTGCCAGTTCAAACCCATGCTGTCTATAAGCAAGGAAAACAAATTCACCATGAAAATAAGTTCCCTACACGTTTACAAATCCATTCCGGGCATTGAAAATAATGTCTAGATATCGGTCACAAAATACGGCACAGTAGCAGTCACACACCAAGTGCAACAAGGATCCAAAAGTCTCATTCAAGGACTAGGGCACTGAAAATTATAACAAAAAACTCAAAAGTTTTCCTCCACGGTTTCCATAAAATTCACTATTATGCTTTTCATCTCCCCAAAAATCCAGGTTTGCTGCTGATAAATCTTGTAGGCAATCAAGAAAAAACTGAGGGAAAAAAAAGTTATTGATGCTCTCACTGTAAAGTGTTCCTTGACTGCAGTTAAGTTGCTCTTGACTTTTACTGGTATGACTGGTACCACAGTCAGGCCCATTCAAGTTAAAGCAATCCAGTGCTTGAATGAGACTACTGGGTTAAAAAGTAATAAAGTGAAGTCAAGTGACGTAGTAAAACTTGTATTTGTAAAATGCACCTGCAGAAAACAAATTATCTACCAACACTAGGCCAAACTGCACATTACTTTTATGCCCTGTGTAGCCCTGGGACTCCACCAGGTTTCAGCTCCTGCAGAATTTAGCCCACCATATCCACTGAGAGCATCTACTGCCAAGCCTAACGCATTAACAAAGAAAACCTGACTCTCGGTTTAAGATGGATGAAGGGCAAACTGTGAACCATAACATTAAGAGCAGCAAAAAGATTTAACATCAAAGACATCTACACAAGTCCCTCGTTAGCAGTCATTTACAGATCAGTAGAATCCCACTGAACACAGCCGCAGTGCTACCAAAATATTTGGAAATCAGATTAAAAACACTACCATTGCAATTTTCATTGCCTGAATCTTGTTTTACCAGCTGGGGGGAAGGGAGTCCTTGCTCACTAATCAGAAACTGCTAGAAAATACAAGCACTACACAATGTGATCTTCTGACTGTAAATGTCACAAAGCAGTATTTCACATGCTTGATGTAATAGAAACATCCAGTACTAAGAAATACCAGAATTGCTAAACTGGCTTTTAAAGGCAGCAAGGCCAGGGCAGGTGGCAAGAAGTGAGGGGTTTGAGAAAGCTGAGTTACTGCGCAGCTGGATTCCCAAGTGCATGTCCCTATAGGCAGATGTTTATAATACTTGCTGAAGAAGAGCTAAAAGCCTACTGTGAAAACTGGAACCCCTGTGCAACTGACTTAAACATAAAGGGGTATTTTTGAATGCACGAACTGAAACCAAAATGGCTAATAGCTTTCCACACCCTTGGAAATATTTTTTTAAAATGCTAGTGTTTGGTAAGCATGGAATGGAGATCTGCAATTCAGGGAGGACTAAACATAAACACAAGCAATCCTTAGAAGCTGCTCTTGTGACAACATTTCCAAAAGCTGTGAAGAAGTATGAAGAACTAATCTTGCTTTGGGCATCTTACATAAGCTACATAAGGACAAAGTTTATCCTACTATCACCTACCTTTAAGAAACCACACTCACTTCGTTGCTTTCTAACAGATAAAATAAAGGTTGGGCAAACCTATCTCTCTCTTAGCATCTTGGTACAAATTTTCTTCCAAGCTGAGCTATGCTTTGGTTGCTCATATCACAGACCTACAGCTACAATAAACTGCCTAAGCGATACTTCTGCCTAATTGTGTCTCTTTTTATTGTATATGGTAACCTGCAAGAAAGGAACACAACAATTAAAGCTAAATACGTACAAAGATACGTATACAAAGGTACGAAGTATCTTTGACATGCCGTATCAAAATACCCTGCACAAAATTCTTCGGTACTTAAACAAGACCCCCACTGAAGCATTTGCAAGGAATAAAAGCAGTGCAACAGTTGGATTAATAACTTCAAAATGCTGCAAAAAAAGTTCTCTCTGAGCAACAACAAAGGTAATCTCTGTCATGAGAAGTCATTCATCTGCTGAAGTATCTCAAGCTCAGCCAGCAAGCCTTAGTTCTGACTTGAGCTGACTGTGTGTTATCTGTTCCTCATCACCCTGCCCCGTTGCGAGAGGAACTTGAATTACTGTTTAACACTGTTGCTGGCCACCCACATTACATGAGACTGAGTAAAACAGGACCTAGTAACGCAGAGCATGGTAATCAGGAACACAGTGGAAATTACCCAAGATGCCTACGGGGCAATTGTTAAATGTTCCTTAGTTGGTATGATGTCAGGGTAATGTATAGCATTAAAGGGTACAGACTGCATTATGCCAAAGCACTCCTGCCCTGTTCCAGTCAAACGCTTTTTGCATGAGCTTCTTGAAGCACAGCTCCCACCATCAGCCTAAAATAGAAGAAGGGTCAAGCAACTTCACATGTGTGAGGTACACATGCCAAGGGAGGTTTTAACCACACCTCCAGATGTCCTGTGGCTCTTCTCTCTTCCTCTCCCCTTGATACACACTTCAGTGGTTCTGGCTGCCAGAACTGTTCTTGTTATCCATTTCCTTGTGATGATCAGCGTAATTTCTATTTTGTTCCGTTCCCTCAGTTCTTCTTCCCATTCATATCAACCCAGAGTTAAAGATAAACGAAAGCAAAAAGCTATTGCTGATGGCAGCACCACAGGAATATAGTCACACACAGGAGATATCCTCTGCAGTCCTGAGGAACGTACAAAAGCCCAAAGGGGAGGGAAGAGGTAACGAAGTGCTGCTGTGGAGATACACATAGGCCTGTACTGGTCAAAAATGGTGTTCCAACCTGCAGTGCTTTGCAGAGAAACTTCAGATCATGAGAAAACACCACACCGCGTGTGGCTTTGCTATCAGGATTGGACTACGTGCATTACAGCAAGGTAGATATAAAAGAGAAATTTCTGACTGGTATTATGAGGCGCATTCAAACTAGGTAACTGATCTAGTCCTGATCCACCGAATTTGCTTTAAGGAACAATTCGAACTTTGCAAAGTCCAAGACAATGCCTAATGGATCTTACTTCTGCAATCACAGGGTCCTTGCCTGTGCTTAACTTCCCTATGATTTGAATCATCAACTTGCTGTATTTGAAAGTCCTGGCATTAATCCCACTGGCATTAACAACCAAAACAATTAGCTGGGGTTGAAAAGTTGAGGGGGTTTTATATTCCAACAACCACTCCTCAGCAATGCCAAAATTAACTGGTGAAGTGTGTAATCACAGTGTAATGTTTTTATCTTCATAGTAGGGATCTAACAGAAGCCACCGAGATAAAACTACCTCTCTTCTTGGAAGCCTGGGGCAGTAGTTACCAATTGTCCAGCACTGAGACATTCTCCAATTTGTTGTATGCTTATTCTGCAAAATAAATATGCTAAGTAACTTCAATATACTTAAGATTGTACATACAGAACAAGATCTTCATTTGGTGTAAAATGTCCCAACAGCACTACCTTCAGTGACATACTGTGGGATTTGCAGTAAGTGAGAGTCTGGCATGAGAAGTATCTAAAGTGTAATTATTTGATTAAGATATATAGTAAAAATGTTTGATTTTTAAATAGTGGAGAGGACTTCCCTTGCACACAGAGGAACATTTTTTCATATAAGCAGAACAATGAAGTCCTGGGACTGGATACTGGCAGCTGTGTTTCATGCACTCACTTTGGCAACAGGAAACATTTACTAGGACTATCTTTCTCTCTTCTTTGGAGTTGCTATACATTTTTATTTTTCTATTTTCACTTGCTTAGCTGTTTTATTCTTACTGTTCCTCTCCTCCCACAAATTACAGCCTTGCCATTTTACTGGCAAATTAAAGCATCTCTGGACAATGTTTACTTTTTATTTATTTTATATCAAAAGCCTGATGAAATTAGGTACTTTTCATTGAAGTTCCAGCTCTTGGATTTGTTATAATTTATATTTGAGCAAAATAAAGTCCAAATTTATACTTCATAAATCTCTCCTGCTCCTTCCACAAAACCTACTAATGTCATTATGTTTCTATTCAAGCATTTCAATTTACAGATAGGATTTTCTTATAACATGCCTGGGATAAATGGTATGTGTTAATTCCCCCAGTTTGTATAACCTGTAAACAATTCACAGGCAGCTGTCTCTTCTCCTTCAATTTGGTAATAAAGATACTAAATCAGGGTCTGGCCATGGATTTCCAAGAGTTTTTAAAATGTAAGAAACACAAACAAAGAGCTCCAAAACCAGGCACTACTCCTCTTAAGGAAAAAAAAAAAAAAAAAGAAAGATAAAACCAATGAAGGAGCTGAGAGTTCAGACTTTTAACAACACACCGGTGGGTCCACTGGTGTGGACAAGGCAAGCATCTGCTGCTGTCTCCCATTCATGCTACTGCTCCAGACCTCCTGGTTTTCACACGGAAATCCTCTTGGAGCTACCCACCTCCAAATGCAAGGCATCACAAGCCCTCACAGCTTCGGTGCAAGACACCTGGCACCCTGGCACTGCCCTGGAGGGTTTGAACCCCAATGCCATCCCACACCTCTTTTCAGCCTCCCCTCCTCTTCGAAATCTCATCGCACGGCACAGCTCCCTTCACCAAGGTCCTGCTCCTCTCTGCCTTCTCCCATTCCCCTTTCTCTCCTCCCTGCACCCTACTCCCATCTCTTGTTCTCGCCCCTTCATGGAGCTCATCTTCTCCTGTGCAAGTCCCACCATACCACCACATTCCTGACACAAACCAAATGCAGCCACGCCACCACTGTTTTGTATTAGTTGTTTGGGGTTTTTTAATATTCTGTGCAGTCTAGCAACTTGTGTCCACCTCATCTAGTCAGACTAAGAGCTCCTTGGGCCTAAAGCTGTCTTTGTACAGGGCCTAGCGCAACAGTTCTCACTCGCAATCAGCCTCCTTCCTGCATTAGCCAGCGTAATAAAAACAGCATGTGTCGAATAAGAGTGAATCAGTCTCTCCTTAAAGCATTTCAAAAATCCAGAGGAGTCTGACAGAAGGAAAAAAAAAGAAAAAGAAAAGGGAGAGAAGAGGCAGGAGAGAAAGGAAACAAAATGGAGAAGGTGGTTTTCACCAGAAGCAGCATTCCCTCCGAGGTGCAACACCCTCTCCTGTCACTGCCATCCTTCCCTGACAAGGTCAGGCTAGAAGCAGCATTCCTCTTTTATTCCTATATAACACTCTTTTCTTTTTCTTTTCTTTTCCCCTCCCTAGATTACTTTTAACATTTACTTCCTGCCCAGTCTGGTGCTTACATGCAAAAAGAAATACCTTTACGGCACTCCCTTAGTGACCAGAGTATCACAGGCCTGTTTTCTTACTACATGTTTCTGAGCACCAAGTGGTATTTAAATTGTTTTCACTTCTTTTCTTTATCTTCCCATCTGCCAGCAGCAGTCACAGCCTCAAAAATTGTACTTCCTTCTTCATTTCAGGACTGAAATAGTTCATAGTGCCTAATGTAACAAATTGTAACATCCTCACTGCTAAATATACCATGAAAATGAGGGGGCCTACATTGAGCCTTAAAAATACTAACCACCAAACGCACATAAGCTGAATTATTTCTTTGACATACTTAAAACTACGTTTTAGCTGAGAAACTGAAAGATCTAAAAAAGAGTATCTTCCCTTCCACTTTTATCAACACATGCATAGTCCCCCTCTACTCTCTCAGTCATAGCTCTGGGGTTTTTCTTAGTTAAAAATGAAAATCGCAAAACAAAACCAAAAAACAACCCTCAAGTTGGGGAAGTGCTGAGCAACACTCACAGGTGATTCAAACAGCTCTGGATGCAACTCAGTGGAAACTCAGGTACAGTTTGCTAGTGGCTTGAATGTCAGATAAAAACAAAGACTCATTTAGGGCAGAAAGACTTCGAAAATATTTAAAGGCTGCTAGTAACAGAGCAAACGTGCTCTAAGCCACCTTTTCCCACATGGCTGTCACACGAAGCATATATACATCCTGCATGTATCTTTGCATGACAGGTATCATGCAGTACACCGCCCATGTGACTGCAGAAAACTAATTTTTACCCTCCTTCCAACAAGATGGAAAACATTTTGTAACCAGCTAGTTTACTCCCTGGCAGCTGATAAACTGGGTTTACAAACACTACCTCCGTGCCTGAGAAATCATTATGTTACTCTACATACACAGCAGGGACAAATTACCAATGTGTTAAGAGCAAAGAAGTGCCTACCCTGGAGGCTCTCAACCCCGTTTCACATGCAAGGTGCAATTCTTGCTCTTCTCCCAATAAGCCCTATCAGTACTTCCCAGTCCCAGTCACCTTCAGCCCCAACATCTGCTAGCCCTAAGTGACCACGGAGCTGTACTGCCAGCTTCCCTGCTGCAAGACACTGTGTGTCAACAAGACTACTTAGATTATTAAGAATTAAACGCACAAAGAAGTACTTTCAGACGAGTCAAGGCCACAACATTCAATACTTGGCAGCCTCAAAGCCCTTTTCTGCCCCAGGATAACACAGTAATGTGTCAAAGGGGTGGGGGCAGGGGGGAAGTAAAGATATGAATGTAAAAAAAAAAATACAGATATTATATAACCTTACAAGCAGCACAAGATTTTCCTGACCACAGCCGGAGTAAAAATAATACCGTAGAAGGCATGTCAGGAACAGGAACCGAGGGTGCTGCTTGCCTGCCTCCATGGGGGAGGGATGCTGTCCGTGGGTCTGGGGTGCGGCTCGATGGAAAAGCTTCACTGGCAAGAACTACTACAAAAAGCTGAAGCAGAGGATAGCAAACCGCAGCACTTCTAGGACAAAATGTGCTTCAAGGCCACACCAGAACACCTGACTTTAGCAGGAGCATACATGAGGGTGGAATTTGGCCTGTATTCTGTACACCTTAAGTTTCTGTTCATAGGGTAGGGAAAGAAAGCCTCTCAAGTTAAAGCAGCAATCTGCAGAAGAGTAAAACTAATCCTACAGCCTGCTGGACAGCAGGACCCCAGTCCCTTAGAAAACAATGTAAGGGCACTGTCAGTAAATCTGCATGCCAAAAAGAGAAAATTGAGAGAAAACTGGGAAACTTAAGTCTTGAACACTGACCTATGAAACTCCTTTTTAAAAAAAAAGAAAAAAAAACCCCAAACTTCCTTTTCAATCTAAAAAATCTTTGTCACTTGTAAAAAACGTTCACTTCATTGACACAGTGATTTTATTTAAATAAACGCTATTAAAAAGCAAGGGTAGCACTTCTCTTGGTCATAAAACTAAAACGTTTCTTATTAGCCAATTAACTAATTGGTTAGCTCTTCAGCTGTGACATTAGCAAACATAAAATGCAGCAGCCACCCTCCCAGCCCATCAATGCAAACACATTCCTTTTCCAAGGTGCACCTTTATTTAGGCCCATCAATTTGCTGCTTCTTTACAGTTAAAGAAGATAAAGACCAAGTTGGCACCCAAAGAAACAGTTTCCAGGTGTTGGCTAGTGACACTGGTTAAGCTAGTCACCTTAATTCCTGTGAGAGAAACTGCTGTGTGACTTTAACTCTCACCTTTCCCTCCTGCAATAAGAGCTCAGAGCTTGAGCTGAGGCAAGAAGTGGGACAGGTGAAGAGATGAGACTGCTCCTCTTGTTAAAAATAAAGTGCTTAATACAGAGAGTGCCTAAGAACAGCTTTCCTATCTGAACATCATGTGAAAAAGTGTTTCGGTGTTTTCAGCCTGTCTCCAGAGAGATGGTTTTCCATCACAGCAGTTTCCATACGGGCACTGTACATCACACAAGTAAAACATGGCAGCCCCATGTAACTCCAGACAAAGCTGCACTTTTATCACTGCATCTTGTGTCAACTGTACGGAGGTGCTTCAGGTGGCAGCTGATGGATTTTCACATGAAGTAAGTGTGTATGCTTCATAAGAACTTGTTTAAGTGTCCAAAATCCAACAACAGATAGGAAAGTCAAATTTTGAGTCTTTTAAATGGGTAAGTAATCATAGTGAAAATATTTAAGTCAGCTTGTCGCTAGGACTTTTTGGAGTTGTAGTTTATGGAAAGGGCAAGAAAGCATAAAAAAAAGTGGAGTTCTTAGTTTAATTTACATTTCTGTTCTAGTGTGCACCCAGTTTGTCCATCAGAGACTTGATCTAAGTTATAGCAAAATCAAGTTTAGGACCGCTTCTAAGTTTTAAGGACAAACAGATGGGTTTAATTTTTTACAATTTCAATCCTTTGGAGCTCTCCTCCCTCTACGCCTTGCATTTTGAAAGTTATATTGCCAAGTAGTGTCGGCCCCAACTTTAGTTGTCCTAAAACCATGGGACTCTCACGAAAGAAGCTTAATGACAAAAAAAAAAATATCCAACACTGCTTCAAAACTTTACGAAAAACATGTAACTACTAACACACAATTCTGGAAAATGTTGCTTTGCTGCTGTGGGGTCTGTAGCCAGTGGAGAAAGCGCAACATTATGTAAAATCCTGAAAGAACACAGCTAATTGAATAAACCCACCCTCTTCCACAATGGTGCAGATTACTTCATCCACGATGGTCTTGAAAGTGAGTTTAACTCTACAGATAACTATGTTCTTCACAACAAAAGGAATGAAAATGAGAGGAAAACATTATTATTCGCCAAACAGAAAACAAACAAAAAAACAGCGCAAGGCAAGTAAGGAAAGAATGGTTAATCTCACATTTCTAAAAGGGTATTATAAACAAAGAAGGGAGAACAACAAAAATAAAATATTTTAAAAAAAGATACAAAAGTGCTTAATGATGTTCTTTTAAATATTTACTTTACTGCTATTTGGAGAATAATTTGTTCCATTTAGTAGTGTTGGGCTCAAAGGACCGCTTTAATCCAGAGAGATTAATTATAGCCTTTGGAGTTATAAACAATTTGGGAAGCGAAGCAGAGAAGAGGAGAGAAACGCCTCTCATGCTGGCGATTAAAAAGTTTACATGCTTCGGGGCTACACCACACAGGCTGTGCCCTTGCTACACCTGCATGCTACAGGCAGAATGGTGCGCAGGACACCTATAAATCAGGGAAAAACAGCCCCCGAGATGTCCAGGGAAGACACTACCCTACCCTACAGCATTGCTATAGGCAACTAAGATACTTCTCAGGTGTTCTTCACCAAAATACAAGCTCACCTGTACCTTACTGAAGACATCCTCTGATCTCGCTTTTATTAGCTGTGCCAGAAACGAGTCTCCACACCGAGACAACCAGCAGCGCTCAGAGGGCACAGGACCCTATCCACACTGCCTGTAAACCTCTCGCATGGTTTCATGCCATCTCCCCCTCTGCTCATCACCATGTCCTGCACCGGGAGACGCAGGGACCAGCGACAGTGAGCAGGGCAAGGCTGGGAGCGATCTTACCTAGCGAGGGGTCGGCTGCTCCCTCCTCTGAACTCTCCTCAGCCCCCTCCTCCCCCAGGCCGGAGGTGGCAGAGTCCTCTGGGGCAGACGCGGAGCCGGGGGTGCTGGGCCCGCTGACGGACCCCGAGTCCCCTTCCTCACTGCTGGAGGCGTAGCGGTCGGGCTGGGCGGCCGTCCCGCCCTCACCACAGCTCCTCCGCTCTTTGCGGTGCACCCGGGAGTGTAGCACCATTTGGTGGTAGGTGCGGAAGACCTTCCCGCACTCGAAGCACTCTGTGGACTTGTTCTGGGCAGCCCGCCGGCCCTGCCGCGAGGCAGGGCGGTAGTCCAGGTGCCCCTGGGCGAGCGAGCAGCTCTCCGCCGGTGGGGCACCGCCATTTTTCTCCAGGCGCCCGCTGGTGCAGCTCTTCTTCTTGGGGTTGCTAGAAGAGCTGGGTGAGTCCTGGTCTCGCTTGCGCTTCTCCTGGTTGACAAGGATATACTCTCTCTTATCCTTGTCGTAAGTCACGTCCGCATCCGCCAGGGCCTCATCCCATCCCACATACTTCACATACTCTGAGGGCTCTACTACTTTTCCTTTGGTGGCCAGCTGCCAAGCTTGGTAGCTACTGACCGGATCCAGCTCGGCTACTCTTTTCCCAGGCTGTCCTCTTGTAACTCTATCCAGCCCTACAGATGGCCTTAGATTGAGACACTGCAAGAAAAACTGCTTCGTTACCGAGGAGCTTAGGCTTCCATCAATTAAGCCCTCGGCTTTATCCCCAGCGTTGCCCCGCTGCGACCGGTAGTGAACAGCACTATGCGCTTTCAGGCTTTCCATATTTGTAAACAGATTTCCACACTTGGTGCAAACTTCGTACAGAGACAGGCCCGTCACAATCGTCTCCTCCTGTATCACATCATTGATAGTGGCTATGAGCTCCAAATCATTTTTTGGTTTGTTTTTGCTCCCGGTCTTGGGGCCGTGCGACTTCATGTGGTTTTTGAGAAACCAGGGCTCTTTGAATCTCCTGCCACAAATGTGGCACCCATGATCAAATGACCCCCTGTGCTTTTTCATGTGAGCTTTCAGGAACCAGGTTTGACTGAAGGCCTGGCCACAGACTTCACACGGAAACTCGCCCGCGCTCAGCTCGCTCTTGCAGTTCTCAGCGTAGGCCTCCCCATTTGAGACCTGAGCTGTTATATGGTCCTTCTCTATGTGGTTTAACAGCGTCTCCTCCCTCAGGGTCATGTAGCTACACAACCTGCACTTGAACGGTTTGTGGACCTGGTGCAGGTGCTGCTCCAGGTCCTTCTTCCTTTCAAATTTGTTTTTGCAGAAGGTGCACTGGTAAGAGGTCAGCTTGCCATCCTCCTCAGATGGTGCCACCTCCATGACCTCCTTCTTGCTGCTTCTCAACAAGATCTTGCTGCTATCTACCTGAGCGGTACCATTCAAGATCTTGTTGCAGGCGGATGTACTTTTAGTGGGGCTGGTGCACCCGCCGAGGCCCTCCGAAACTCCCATCTCCCCCAGCTGCACCTCTCCCATCTCTGCCTCGTGCCCCTGACTTAAAGTGCCTGTTCTGTGACTACGGATGTGGATCTTCAGGTTGCCCTTTTGGGAAGCTCTGTGATCACAGTAAGGGCATTTGTAGGGCTTCTCGCCCGTGTGCTTCCTCATGTGCTGTGACAAGGAGCTCTGAAAAGGGAAACTTTTACCGCAGATGCAGCAGCTGTGGCACATGGTCTTGTCAGCATCCATGTCATTCTTGCCTAGCTTGCCTGGGCTGGAGGATCTCCGTAACTCCATTTCTGCCTCTCTATTATGATCCATCTGTATTACTGCAACATTGGGTGAGCGGGGCAGGAGGACAAAAGCATGCCCGGCAGCAGAGGAGGGCTGGACCGCGTTTTCAATCATACGGTTCTGCAGAGAGAGGTTTTATTGCTTCATTCTCGGGGTAACATTTCTCTTTTCAGCCGCTCGAGAGAGTCCGAAGTGCCAATTTATTTCCGTGTGCTCTGTAAGCAGATGGCATAGATCACCTGAAAAAAGAACAAAAATCACACAAACGTACAGAAATTGTGTAAGTAGATTCTTAAATATATTTAAACCTATTCATATTTTTAATTCAACAGCTTCATCACTCGCCCTGCGTTCAGAAGTGTACTATACTACAATTTATTGCACCAAAAAGCAGCAGCTTCTCCTTTTGATGACATTCTAGACTTCAGTAGGAAGCACCATTAATAAGCAAGTAAAATCCACAGAAGAGCAAACATCCGTTTCCATACACTGACATCACAGCGTCTCTAAAAAAGGGAAAACTTTAAAAATATTTTTTGTTTTAAAACCAGGCAGAAGTGGCTAAAAATACACCTTAAATGAGGAAAACATTTCTTGAGGGGGTTATTACACTTTAAATCTGTGGCTTTACCATCATGTGTAATTTCATATAAAATACTTACTTGCCAAAGATAAAAGGCTTTCCTAGAGACTTCAGCAAGTATCATATTCCTGCTGGCAACTGCATTACTTTGCGTCTCAGACAGCTCTGCTGTGCTTGATGTGGCATGCACAGAGCAGGCGCAGAGGCTGAGGACGCTCAGTACTTTGATTACAGAGAAAGCAAGAATCCAGAGCCTGACAAAGCATTCAGGAAAACGGAAAGTTATTTCTTTATGGACAATGAAGGAAAAAAACCCTCAAAGTGTACTATTTAGTCCCAATCTAACGAAGTAAACAGATAATGTGCATAGGTATCAAATGATCTTAAAAGTGAGTGATTTGTGTCAACAAGGCGTACAGGAAACCACAGCACCACCCACCTCAATGAAACAGAATCTTAACCATAAACAAACAAACAAAACAAGAAACAACTTTGATTAACAGAACAGATTAATGGAAGTTTAAAAGCTTTTGTATTTTGTCATGATTAAATGCAAGTGTCAATATCCACCTCAGCAATGCAAGACGCAACATACCAGCAATTTTCTACCTTGTATACGGCAAAAACCAATGCTTAAGATCTCCATAGATTGTTTCTTTTCCAATTACCATACTATAAAATAAAAATCTTCCCCCCTTCCTACCCTCATTAAGTACTACCAACACCACATGACTAAGACCAAAGAATCCTGTATTCTCTAATAAAGAGAACCAATCTATTACTACATTAAGAAAACATCAGCTTCTTAAAACATAGCTAAAAATACGCAGAACAAGACTATACATTCACACACCCATCACTTGATATCTATGACAATAAAGAGCTACAGATCTACAGTTGCAAATTTTAAGGTTTCTCATTGTATTCACCTCTGAGTGTCTTCAATATGTAAACAAATAAATAGTCTAACGACATGACCAGCATGAGCCTAACAAAAAGCAAGGTAAAATTGATGCAATGCTCATCTCCGTTACACACTATAAAATAACTTCATTATATTTAAGTTAATCTAGTCCTCTTATTTGCTACAAGACCATTCATTTCTGGGTTTGATTTTCTGAATATCTAGTATCCATTCAGCATGTTAAGAGTTATCAACAGCATCTACCCAAACTACCTTTTCCTCAGAGAGCTGACAGTAATATCTAAGGGACATGTTACAAATGCAATTTCATTTCTTGAATGAAGCATTTTCATATTATGACTAATTTATTGTGACTTTAAAAAAAAAATCACATCAGATCACAAATTCAGAAGTCCTTACGAGCAGGAAGTTTACAAACAAGAGTATCTAAATTAATCTCTGAAATTAGCCATTTAAAACCAAATTGAGGGGCAGCTTCAGGAGAAACTCCATGGGTATATAAAGGATGGCAGCCACTGGAAGTTGCGGCTGTACCAGAAGGTACGAACACACCAAACAGAAAACACAAATGCAGTTTACACAGCATATTGATGACAATTCAGAGTAACATCTTATTTATTTGACCCGTAATCTAAATCTGCCAAGTAACAACCCATATTGTCTTATAATCAAAGACTTAACCTAAAACTCATTAAATCATAAAAAGAAACACCAGGGTAACTTCTTGCATTTAACACAACAGTCTACTTGAACAACCAACAGCTTCTTCTGAAATGTTCTGCACCATTGTAGAAAAAAAGATAGCAAGCTTTGGGGACAGATTTTTCCAGGTATTTTATACAATGTTTTCTACATTCTGCATTTTCTACAGTTTACACCAGTGAGAACGCTGCTTACTAGTAGGCTGACTTCTAGACTAGTGACTTTTTTTTTTAACGTAGGTCCCATTTTAACTCAACTTTCTACAGTGTTTCCTGTCTGAAAGTTCAAAAGAGCTTTAAAAGCCAAACTTAGACAAGAATGCTGTATGCAGCAGTTCAGGCACATATAAATCCAAAGCTTCAGAGTCCCTTTGTTTACTTGGCCACAGCTTCCCTGTGCTTAGTCTTGACATACTTCACTTTAGTTATTTATAGCATTTTCATTAATGAAACTTAGCTATGAAAATGACGATATGAAGAAAGCATTACTTATAAGAGGGATATTAGCCACTCGCTGGAGATTCCCCTAGCCCTATATTAAATTAGGCGGGGGGGGTGTTAAAAGATTACAAAATCATTTTATTAGTCTAAAATACTTAATGGAAGTGTTATCATCTTCACCAAAATATTCGGAGAAAATTGCTTCATCTTTGTTACTTAAGCTTGGCCAATGCACTGCAATTTGTAACTTTAAAAGTTGAAATAAAGTATTCCTAGATTTGAATTATCTGAATCCATACACATTTAAGACTCACCAAATTTCAAGTCTGATCTTTCACAGACAGAAATTCCAGGGGGAGGAAGGGTGTTCACCCAATCTGAGTTTGCTTTACACAGTGTGTGGAGGTCTCCCTTAGGCTTTGGCAAATTGACTGACACAAACACACACCAACAACTTACAACTCCCTCCTCACATCATTTGAGTGCCACTTAAAAGTAGTTCTTCTAGAGGGGCTCTTTGCAGAACAGCAAAGCCAGTGTTCATTGGAAAGATGCAGCAAAATAAAAATGACAACTTTGAAAAAAAGCTTCAATTTGGAAGACTGAACATACAAAATGAGGAAAGTAACACTTGTAAAGAATCCTGCCAATAGAAAATAACATTTTGGCTTAATAATTTCCATGTTAGTATTAATTATTAAACAATTATTTCAACATCAAAGATGGCACAAGGGATGGAAGATGTCAACTGGTAAATCAAACCACTCATTACTCTTCCACTGTGAGTAAAATTTTGCCATAGCTATTTTTGTTTCTTTCTGGCTGGCTGCAATAATAAAAATATTTGTATTCAAAATAATTACGAATTTGAAAGTATTCTGAAATGATTCTCTTTCAGCACACATGGAACACGGCCACCTCCAGCTACCCTAAGGCTACTAAAAAATGTTTCAACTCTCAGTAATTTCAGGTAGTAACCAGCAACCTTTCATCACTTTGGTCCAAGATCACCCTGCATTTCCTTAGCACCAGCTTGTCACACAGAATCCATAGCAGAGTCACATCCAGCCTGCAGATTTCTCCCAGACTGTCACAGCACAGAGATCCCTACTACCACAGAGGCAAGCCATAAGGAAATGCAAGTGAATGTAAACTGTAAATTAACATGTAGTCTTTAAAAATATTTTGTGTGTTTTAATGGCATTGCAGCCTATGCCAAATGCCATCTGACTCCCTGAGGAAGGTTTGATATTCTGTTGTAAGAAGCATATGAACTAGATTCACTTCACTTTGTTGAACTCGGAATCAGCAGTTCACGTTAAGAAGTCGTTGGCCAGTGTCCAGGGGGCATTTTCAGCCCCTTTAAAATACACGGAGGCACTTAACATCATCACTGTTTATATGCAGCTTTGGTATATAAAGCGAGGTGGAAGAGAAACATGAACAAAGACCCAAAAACAGGAGGGGTGGCATGCCGAGAAATGCCTTTGCTCAGCCAAGTATTTTAGTTGTAAGGCTTGTTCCTGCACCCATGGCCTCACAGAGAGTCTTTGCCTTGACTCACATGGGAACAAATACAAATAAACTTTTTTTATCCCCCCTCCCCCCCCGAAGGGAAAATAAGCTTTCCTACAAGCTTAAACCAAGTATTTCTCAGAATCGACTCTATTTCAAACATTTAAGCATCAAAACTTCTCTGGTTTTAAAAACTAACTCGGACAGAGTTCTTGGCTTGAGAGAAAACACATTTGGCCAAAGTGACCTGCTGTCACCACAGAGCCCCAGCATCTTTCCCAGCATCAGCCACAGCTTCCCCAGCGAGGCCATGGTAGCCCATCCCTACCAGTGGTGCGGCAGATACGCCAGTGCACGGCTGCATCATCCTCACAACTTCTGCAAGACCCTCACGTAGTCTTGAAGTGAGGCATACATATAAGTACAGGGGAACAGCACTTTAAATAAAACAGGAGCACTCTGAAATACCTATTACTCTTCTCTTCATGCCACCTGCATGTCCTGGAAGAGGACCAGGTATGCTGTGAGGACTCCCCGCAGGGCAAGACAGACCCTCTTAAGGACCTTTTGTGCCTCTTGGAAAACCATTAATAAAAGAAGAAATTGAAAATAAGAAACACAAAAAAATTGAAAAACAGAATGCAAGAGATACCACACTGAAAAAGTAATTGCAAATTCATTTCTTACATACAAATATCCTGTGTAGTGCAGACTGGGAGGAAAACATACAAGAAAATAATTCCTGTTCCAACACACAGAAGACTATACATTCTTTTTTAATTTCTCTTTAATTAAACCTGACTTTAAAAATCATATTGCATGGACTGTAGTGGCAAGGAGGGAAAACTCTTCAGTAAGTAATAAAAAAGAACATACAATCTGGGAAGCTACACAGACCTATTCAAATAGCACAGTGTGTATTTTAAAAACAAACTGCTTTCAGTTTGGGTGTGAATATTTCAAGTCCCATCTGAAAGATAAATGCATTGGAGAAATATCGCTCTTCTAATCTCCGAGAGTTTTGAATATACACTGCAATCACTCCACCATGTTCCTCTGCCAAAAGCAACAATGACTTTAAAAAAGAAAAAAACACAAACTACTGTGAGGCACGATCTTGTGGAAAAAGTATCTTACTGGAATTCCTTCTAGATGATGAAATGATAGGACACAGCATGTAAACATCTAGGTGAATTTGAGAAAGTTGCAACTTTCAAAGAACAGCAACCTGGAGAGCTGATCTCTCCTGACTTGAGAAGGCTCAGGTTGCCCCAGAACCAGACAGACTTTGCTGTTCAGAGTAAAGACACCAGAAGAGAGCAAAGTGCAGGAAAAGAGTGGATGAAAGACAGAGAACATTTTACAACTGCCTCGCCAGCCTTCATGCTCACTGAACCAGAGAGACCTTTCTCCCCCTCCGTGTCTTCTCCCCAGGCTGCAGAGACACCGTCCTCCACACACACGAACCTCACTCTACCTGCACACCCGCCTCCTCACTTTCTGAGGGGACATGGCTTCTTCTGAACACCTGGATCCCATGTTGGTCATCAGTCCACCACCCTGATTAAAGGCTCAATCCTGCAGTCACCATTTCGGCACCAGTCCTACCAAAATGCCTCTTATGGACCACGTCACTAGCCTATAGACCCTTTACTGCCTTGAGCTGATAGCATCCTTCAGACTACACCAGAGGGTAGAAGAGCGAGCGTATCTTTAAATGGTAAGCCCATACTTGAATTTGCAGGAAATCCTGGCATTCTGCAACCTATAGACTAAACTTGCCATTAGGTAAAGGCAGCATAGCTCTGAATTGATTTTCTGAGAGTAATCCAAACTAACCCAGTAAAAAGCTATCCAAAAATCCCGAGCCAGTTGTAGAAGACTGTGAAATTTTCAAACGTATTCAGTTATTAAAAGCAGTAATCTTGACAACAGACCTCCTGAAGTTTGTTTAAGCTTGCCAAAACCGACACAGGACTGGAAAGCAAAATTAAAAAGCTCCTGCAAAAACAAACAAGGAATTTCTATTAGTCCATTTCCGCTTCGGCTTTATAAAATCCTTCAGCAGCATTTGCCAATACTTTTTTGTTTAATTATTTTAAACCAGCCTTCCCTGCAGCTGGAGAAGCTCTTCCCATTTGAAAAGACTGCTGTCTGAACCCTGAGATATTATTTTGCACTTTTCCAAATACATCATGTGTTTTTGTGTCTTCCTCGATCCATGAGCTACAATGACATTTTGCAGCAGGCTTCAGAGCGGCAGCCAGGGCTGCAAAAACAGAGTCAGGCCTTTCTCAACCGATGCCACGCCCTTAGCAGGCGAAAGAATACACTGAAATAAAGATAAAAACACCAATGCTGAAAAAGCTGGAGGTAGGCCTTCGCAGCGAGGTGATCTCTCTCAAAACAAAGTCAGCAAAACTGCCGTAACCCAGATTTTTTTGTGGATCCTCAAGAAGCAGTTCAGGAGCAAGGGGGAGGAGTTTGCTTTTGCGCTGCTACGGGCTATGTTGAGAAACACAGAGCTGTCACCCACTCAGTACATATTTTGTGTTTTAGTATACTGTGCGTGTTTGTCTTCTGGGAGACAAAGAAATGTACTTTACTAGTTACACTGTAGTATTCTAAGCAATGAATTGAAATATATCATTAACATCCAGGACAAGCTTTATCTTGCTACCAAAACAAAGGGACTATTCTTTGAACAAATTGAGGGGGAAAATCCCATAATGACAATGAAGAGTTCCTCTCCCTAAAAACTGCAATGCACAATTATGGGCTTATATTCTACAGACTGGGGTTGCAAATAGCTGCATGAAGTGATGCATTCACTATTGGGAGAGTAAGTACCATTGATGACAAGGCCTTGGGGCTTCTGCTGTTCACAGACCAATCAATAATCCATTATGAACAAACTACATTTCCCCTCTAATATGAAGAAATGAATAAAAGGGAACCACTATCACTAGTACTTTCATGGAAAAAAACAACAATACAGGAATCACAAAATGCCATCACAAGACTTAAAACTAATGGTGATGTCTAACACTGACAGAACTACCCACAATAACCCTTTATTTCACAGCAGTTGCTGGAGACCACTACATTATAGTCCAAAATTTAAAAAAAAAAAAAAAAAAAAAAAAAATTTTTTTNAGATTGTTTCAAGACTACTTATTCTGGCTGCAGGACAAAACAAAAAAGCAACATTAATCTTTCAAGGCAAGGAGGAAAAAATGAACTAACTTCATCCAAGTATCTACCAGTTTGCTTCAAACTATTTTCTCATGCAATGTAAATAAGAACTTCTAATTAGAAACAACTGTCCACATGTGACTGGTCAACCATAACAAGACTTTATTGCAGCAGCTGTGTTGCCATCCAGACACAAGGCCCTGAAATTGTTATTCTCCCATTGTCACTGTCACATGCTACAATACAATCAAGAGAGGATCCATTTAAATAGCAAAACCGTAGCAAACCTCAGTTCCTACCTAGACCTCTCAACACAGCACCGGAAGGTAGGAGAAAAGCTCTCCTGAAAAATTACAGATAAAGTATTTAAATTAAATTTTTTGATGGGTAACAGTAACTTAGATCCAAAGGAAACACTGAGACCAATATTATTAATGCATAAGGCAGTCTATGTCCTTTTTCTGAAATATAAAGACTAGTAGCTAAAGTTGACCTCGTGGGGTGGGGGGCTGGGGGAATGAACACACAATGTGATTATTGATCAGCCCTAGGAAAGCCAAGAACTGCACTAGTGCAGATGTGATTTTTTTTTTTTCCTAGGGTCATTAGTGATATATGTTGGAAAGTCAAAAGCTCTTATTTTGACATGCTGTAATAGTATTGTTAATTAATTCTGAATATAAGCATCATCTCAGGTCCGAAAAAAAATCTTTAAAAAACAAAAAAAGCCCTCCATTTTACTTCAATTTAAGAATAATTTTTTCCTATTTGGCCACGCCCACCAAGTGAGTTACTTCACTTAGTATTCTCAAGTACTAAAAATTAAAAGAAAAAATGAAGAAACATCCACAATTCTCATAGTATCAAACCAAAAATAAGTCAGTTACAAATACAAGCAAAGTCACCTCAATACTGTATATTACCTCCTTATTCAAATCGATGGCATTGATGCTGTCTATTCATGCATGTCTATGGAGATACACATATACATGGGCAGCACAGTATTTTCCCAGCATCCAACAGTGCTTTTATATTTAATGATCTTGTTTGGGTTTCCACTGCAAACCAATTTACACAGAGTTGTAACATGGCCATTTTAAATCTGCAGAGTGGGGGCTTATTTCAAACTGCATGGGCAGGGTATTTTCCTGCTAATATACTGTTATGTTCTGCTCAGTTTGCATCTTAAAATGGGGAATAAATGTACATGTTTTTATTTGCAGTGTCATGACAAGGAAATACTTATTTTTATTATTTTTACATTATCTTAGTTATATTATTTTTACATTATCTGCAGAAGAATAAGGACTGGATCATCAGCTGGTATAAAACACTGGAGTGCAGTACATCGCACACATATACACCCACGCCTTCTTGCTGCCTCTTTCATCTGCCCCATCAATGCAAGCTGCACACAAACCACATCCTCAGCTGCCGTAAATGCACACAGTGCCACAAGATCAATTTGTATCAAATGAGAAGCTATACTGCTAGCTAAAACCAGAATGCCTTAGTGCTGTGTAAATCAAGACATGAATGCAAGAAAAACATGAGCATAATTAAAAGTAAATATTTTGAATTGTTGATTTCCTACCCCAGCAAAAGTTACATGAAGCAACATTGACCTAAGTGCCCAAATTCCTCCCTGTCACAACTTACAATTACACCAGTGAGGGACAAACTTCAGTGCTTTAGTACACACATACCATGCTGTGATGACTTGCCCATAGCAGCTCTCAAATGCAAAAAGTTGTACGTTTAATACCAAGCAAATTTAATAGCTACAGCTATGTGTTAAGCAGGTCAATGGAAGGTAAAGATTTTTTCTACGGTATGTTGCTATGAAATAAGCTGTGTGGAGAATTAAGAAATTCAAGGTAATAAATTCGTTTCTCTTCTACCTAATATATCCTACTGCTCAAATTGCTACAGTAAAATCATTACCTTATAAATACAAGTGTTGCCAAGCGTTAACCTGTTAACAGATTTAGAATTACAGCACTGTTGTTTGATTAACTATTAAAGCCTTACCCTAATAAAAAATTATTTCTGAACACCAGTAAGTTGTTTGCTTACTTCCCCCCAACCCCACCCCCCCAGTATTATAAAGGAACTGTAAAACACTGAAATAACCTTTTGGGCTGTACTTCCTTATCTCTTTTCAAAATCCCATTTGAAGAGAGTAAAAAGATTGCATTAAAAAAAGGGGGGAGGGGGCGATGGGGGGAGGCAGAGGGAGTGAGAAAGAGCAGAGGGGAAAGGGAGAGGAACTGTGCCCTGAAATACAAGGAGGGATAATCCTAGGTAATAAGCCATAAAAGCATTCTGTTAAACATTACCTTCTGAGGTAGCACTGTTTAGCACCGAGAAGCAACACAAAACTCACGAAAAACACATTACCAAACCTCATTTTCAGTTGTTGGGTCACTTTTTTTTTTTTAAAAAATATATATATATATGTATGTGTGTGCGTATATGTGTGTGTGTGTATATATATATAAAAAAATATTTCACTGGAAGCTCTTGCAAAGCACAAAACAACATGGATGAGCTCTATTTTAGGAAGCTTTCTTAAACATTTAAGAACTTAAGCAGGTAATTAAGACTTTCAATCACAGTTTTTCCATTCTCTGCAACGTTTCTGAATGTCAGGCACGCAGACTATGCCCGGGCCCGAATGCAGACACTCTCCACTTCAGAGATCCCCAACCAGCCACACTGAAGCTCGCCCTGCACTAGCTCAGACTCAGGACTCACTGCGCTGCTTAAACCGCGCACAGCTTTGGCTCAGTGACACCAGCCCCAAACCAGAAGAGGACAGTGCTGAAGGCCGATCTGTGGATAGCCGGTGTCTCAGAAATACCTTCATTTCACCTTCTTTCGCTAAGGTACACAGTACCCCTGAAGATCACTTCATCCACAAGCGTAATCTGTGATGACGAACTTATCTTACACTTGGCAATAAGACAGGTGATTGCTAGTAGTTTAAAAGAGGGGTTTACAAGTTTCTAAGTTCACCAGCAGTTTTAAAGACAAGATGTCTGCTGTTGCTTTGTTACTCCATTAACTCATCTTAGAGTTTTCTGTAGTTCTCATCATTAAAAGCTACTTCCACTACGTACGTGATAAATCTAGCTGTGAAATATACTCAATCTTGCACTGGCCCATCACTGTCAGCATAGAAAAGCAAACAGGTATAGCCAGTACAACAAAAGTGACGTTACCATAAAGCATGAGTTGACTTACACAGTAGGGTAACTACTTTTCTCCACTATTTATTTACTTTTCTAAACACAAAGGAAAGAAAGCAATAGTCCTGTATATCGAATGAATACAAAGCACAAGATGACTTTTTCTGGATTTCTAAGCTTCCAGCCAAGAGAAGAGAAACTAAACCCAAAATCAGATCTTTCAGCTGTCAGTCGGTCCAGCTTATTTTGGTATGAAGTGCTGAACTATCTCTGTGGAACATCACTGTAATGTATCATCCGAAGAGACAAACAGATTCTATCTGCTGCTTTTAAATACAATTTCAAGGCACATTTTACCAACACTGTTAACTTAGTTCTCATTACTGCACAATGCATGCTTCAGATTTTGGCAGGTCAGGACATCGTGGATATCACAAGATAAACGCTGACAACTCTGTTCAGAACTACTCCACTTTCCTTACATAAACAGTTACATGTATGTCCCCTCCTCTTGCCATTTAATCAAAGACTTTGAATCTTTGGACCAATCCTTCACCTACAGCATATGAGTCGTTTCCCCAGAAATCCAAAGACAGACAGAAATCTACCCAAGTGCAGAAAATTATTCTGTGTTACATCCTCCATGAAAGAGAAGGGCCTGAATGGACATCCACCCCCAAAACCATTCCTGAGCTCACTGCTGGCCTTGGGAACAGGAAGGTAGAGCTAAGAGCAGAAAAAAGGCAAAGGAACAAAACCCACCCCCTACTTAGAAACTATTCTACAGCCTCAGCACACAAATGCTGAGCAACTACTTAAAACAAAACAAACCACCTGACATTATCACTCAGAGGACAGCAAGCAAACAAGCCTGCAAGGAAGAGAACTCTGCTGCACAGGCTATTGTAGGTTTGTTTATTTTTCCATACACTACAATTTGCAAGACAGATCAATCAACTGTTAAGACAAACATGAATTAGACACACGAAGAACATAAATCTGTCTGCATCACCAAATACCACAGATAGACTTTATTTCTCCTTTCAAGAAACATGGCTATGTACCATATACACACCAACATCTTCCCCTCTCACGCGCTCCTCACGACCGAGAACTCAACATGCTGTCATTACTATACACGTGTCGCTTCATCTTCTGCCACAGCGCACGTCCCTGCCCACCCCACTGGCAGCCACACCACTCCTGTGGCACTGACCTCCTCACCGCCACTCTCCTACCCGCCTCCGTCATCCACTGTGCCTCCAAGCCCCAGCTATCCACGCACACTGCACTGCCTGCCTGTCAGATCCCTTCTGGATCACCTGCAGGCAGCTGCCAGGCCCTCGGTCCCTCTCCCTGGCGATCGCCATCCCGTGGACGCAGTTTAAAGGCCACTTCTTTTCCCCACTCCTCCCTTTCTGCCTGCTCACTCTTCAGCCTCTGCTTTCTCAGTTCTCCCCAATGCTTCTGCTTCTTCCAGAAGCACCTTCACCTCCTTCTCTCCCTCAAGCCTGTTTGGGCCCTTCGTGACTAATTCTTCCATTTGGGCTCTCCCTCACTTGCATGGCTTCGGTCCCCACTCGCTGGCTCCCTGTTTGCCAGGACATTTCAGCACAAGTGCCCCCTCCTTGCCCCTTCTGTCCTCTTCCCTAGAAGATGCCCATTCTTCAGGCTCTTCTATCTTCAGTTATTACAGAGTCAACTCTGGCCACCAAGCTCATAACTTGTTCCCCTCTGGTCTATTCAAGTAACTCTGCTGCTAACAGCATAGTGCTCTTCCAAAAATCAAAGGATGCCAACACCCAGGTCAAATGTCTTGCATATTAGGTTCAAGTGCCATTCTTCTCCTTCAAGGACCTCCACAGTTCCACCCTACTCTCTTTTGTGTGGGCAATGATTCACTCTCCCTAATGCATCTTTTGTATCGGTTTCCCACTTACGACCTTGCATTTCGACACTGCATTTAGAACTGGGTTTTCATTATTTTTTAATTCATTCTCAAAAGCGTATTTTCCATAAATGACTCAAAATTGTTTTCCAAAATGAAATCCATCACTCGGTTTTGTTGGGTTTTCTTCCCCTAATGCATAATATGTGTAGTACATATTGCTATGTTCTAATTGCTATGTATATTCCTCAAGGCAGGGACTTGAGACCTTTTATACATGCTCTTTTATATACTTTTATACAGTGCCAAATGTTCTGACTTCAAATATTTTCTAAGAGCAAATTATCATTATAAAGTCAAGCTTCACCTTTTCAAAGAGTCAACATCCCTCTTTTCATCAGAAGCACAGCCAGAAGTTGAGAAACAGAGATTCTTTCCCATGAGCCCCAAAAGTAAACTAATCCCCTCTCCTGCCTACCCAGAGTTCATCTCTTAGTGAACCAAAAGGACCATCAGATAGTAAAGAAATGAACAAAGCATAAATCACATGTCAGTAACCTCTCCTCTCTTTGCCTTTCTGAAACATAGGTTTCCAGCCAATTTTATCCATTTACAGGATATTAGTAACAACAAGCAAGAAGCATGACAAGGTAGTTTCAAGTGCCACATACCACGAAAAGAAACACTTCTCTCTCCATTTCTTCAATTCACAAGCAACTGGAAAAAACTGGGCTATGTGGAACATCAAATTAAAGTGTAAGATCCCTAGTGGTGAGTCTCACTTGAGTGAGTTATTCTTCTTACAGGGGTTAAGAAGATGAGATGAGAACTACAGAAAACTCTAAGATGAGTTAATGGAGTAACAAAGCAACTCTTTCTACACCTGGCACTACAAGTCTGATTTAAAAGCTTTCCAAAGTGACTTTCCTCCAGCACGTGCATGCTGCTTTGTATCACACCATTCTGCAAATACAAATCTACTCCTTTACTCTTCAGGGTGATGCTGAAGCGAGTAGATTTTCCACCAGAGAAGCACAACGTAAGTGTGACTCTTTAACTGCGAGAGCAGAATTTCAGCTGCACTGCTAAGTCCTTAAACCTGTTACACAACAAATAAGCATGGATTATGGCGTGGCTGTTCATTATGGGATGTTTTGTGATGCTGTTCCTAACACACAAACACTGTTTGTCTTAGCCACATACATAAAGACCATTCTCCTATTTTTCGTTATGCATCTTTTTTATCGCTTTTACTTTTCTGCATCTCACCCATTTATTACTCACCTACTCCCTATTTAATACACTTTTACACTGGAGAGAGTGCTAAATAATCATGATGTAACAGCTCAGTATTATACTTGCTCTGTATATAAACGACTGCTCACACTACAGTTACTTGACACTTCCTACTATCAAAACAAACCATTTATAACTATATGTTATCTTTAGTACTCCATGGCTACTCCACTTGCAGCACTAAACACAGAGCGTACAAGCAATCTATGCTGAGGAGGTTTTTATTTCAGTAGAAATATCAAGCAAAACTAAGCAAAAATGCCTGACTAAAAGCACGTTTTTAGGCAAGTGTAATCTAATTTTGGCAGGTTTACAATGGTCAGCTACAATGTTTGTTAATACTTTAGAGGATTTTGGATTATTTTTTTTTTTTAAACAGGTGTAGATAAGCACACTCGTATTTACTTCCTTAGGTAATGGGTACGTTTATCAAAGTCACTGTTTATAATCTGAAGAGATTTCCTCACAAGAAAAAACTTGCCATATAAAAAAAAAAATCCCAGCCTCACAACTTGACTAACAGTAAAAAACACATTCCTGAAAGAAAAACACACATAGCATTATTACTACTGTGTATGGGGTCACAAGTACAGCACCTTATCTATAATCATGTATTTTCTAAACATAAGGGAACGTATTTCATAAAACCCATGTATCAGGCTTGTAATCAAATAGGACAACTCCTTTCAACACCACAACTCGTAACTACTAAATGCTACGTATCGTTCCTCATTCTATCGCACTTCTCTACTGATAGGCTTTCAAGTACCTCCTGAACTTCCCACGTGTGATTAATTCAATTAACATATAAAGTCAAGGTGTTACTTAAAAACACTATCCAAAACCAGGTATGGTTAAAACTTGCACAGAAAGCACCATAAAAATTATTATTATAGTACTGCCAACTCAGAACAGTAAGTAAACCTCATGGCTCAAGCATTCAAATATCATGATACGTCCAAAGACTTAGGAGAGGTTTTTGAACATAACTTAGCTGTGGATTCTCTTATTTGCCTTTTGAGCTTTTACAGTACACTCAGGCAAGTCTCAAGCTTCTTCCAACAACTGCAAAGCCAAGGAACTTTCTGTTTTCAGAGGCTTACATCTTCTGTTTTACGACCACCAGACTGCAGAAAAAGGGGCTTCAGGAAATGATCCCTATCTTCTCTGCTAACAAAATCATAAGAAGTGGGAACACCATAACTGAAGCAAACAGATGTGGTATTCCTTTCCTCCTCTGCTTTACCCATAAAACATTCCTCAGGCGGCTACGGCAGCTTACCTATAAACATCTAATGCAGGGGGACAGAATAACCCCTCCACATACTCATTCTGTGGATGGTCAGACGCACAGAGCATGTGTAGCCTCCGCTTATTCCATGGGATTTACATGTAATAAAAAAATTAGGCAAAAGAAAACAAACTATTTTATTTGGTTTGGAAAAAATAATATTAGATTTAGGTATATAATGTTTGAGATCTAGGTTCATAAATATTTTCCTTAATGCTTTCAACTAGACTTAACAAAATTAGGAATGCTAAAGATAAAATACAGTGTTTAAAACCATCTTAATTTGATGAACCTAAAAAAATCAAGGTACCCGCTAACAGACATCCAGTGCCAGGTACTCCTTGGCCCCAGCTACTTCTCCTGCAGGACACAAGTCCTCTGTTATATCTGCCAGGTGCCTTGTGGTGCAAATGTGGCACAAACATTGCAAAACCTTGAA
Source organism: Balaeniceps rex (assembly GCA_013401315.1). Classification (NCBI taxonomy): domain Eukaryota; kingdom Metazoa; phylum Chordata; class Aves; order Pelecaniformes; family Balaenicipitidae; genus Balaeniceps; species Balaeniceps rex. The sequence goes on from VYZW01028501.1 coordinate 210,140, forward strand.
CGCTACTAAAAATACTTTGATCTTCTGCCAGAACATTTCTAGTAAACCATAACCCTGAATATAAGTCAAAGAGATAGTGGTAATACTATTGTAAGACAAGACAGCTCTGAGGGAGCAGACAAACCCCACTGTGTCTCACTGGGTTTGTCATTTGCAAAACTGGGTCTGTTTTGGGTACAACTAAAGGCAGCTGCAGCATCTGCTAACACCAAAACCAGTAAGAGGAAAGGATTGGGTGGTTTCAACCCAAATTATTAGCGATCCTGTAAAACAGAAGTCAAGAGGCCAACCCTCTTGAGATACACCAATAACGCTGGAAAATAAAGGTCCAGATTAGCGTAACAGCTCTTATTCCATGAGGATCTCTCATTGCAGGGCTAGCAGAGAGATCACTGGCTCACAGGAGGTTTAGGCATGCTCAAGGATTTTTTGGTTACAAACTGTGAGTCAAATTCTAACCTGAGTGAGACAGGCGTCCATCCCGACTTCCTGCACTGACTTTAGCAGAGTCACTGCACACTTACACCCGCACGAGAAAGGAGACAACAGCCCTTCAGTTTTCGTTTTTAAGTGCAAGGCTGCCATTTATCTTCCTTATACATTTGGAACTTTTTCCTTTTGCACCAGTCTTCTTTGTAAACCCTACCTGAGCCTATGAGGTGCAGATCAGCTGGAAACCAAGGTGCCCAAAATTATAAGAAAGTTCCCAATTGGCGTAGTGCCTCACCACTACCTAACTGATTCCAATGAGGCTCAACATTTGCAAATGGACTAACTCATGAAAGAAAAGCCCATCCAGGGCTAAGAAACCAAAAAGACACAGACATGACCTCTAGCTTAGGAAGTCATCGAGCTGCAAACTCCTCAAACTGGGAGAGTACCCCAGGAGGAGTTACCACCCACTTCTCATGCTCCTTCCCCAAGCAGCCGTCACCGAGCGCTGTCAGAGGGAGGATACTGGAGAACACGAACCTTCAGCCTGACCCAGTTCAGACCCTCTTCTGTTCCCATGACTTAATAACAAATCTGAAGCCATCTGCTGCTGTACAAGAAAAGGCTGAAGGCCTCCCCGTGTTACAGCCCAGCCACCTCCAGTTGAAGGGTGGAGAGTCACTTTTCTGTGACTGCAGAATTTCAGGGCAAGCCTTATCTTTCCTGGCAATTTGCAAAACAGCCGGCGCTGCAGCCGCCCAGCACGCAGCCAGCATCTCCAGCAGAGCAGTAGGAACACACCTCGCCAAGGTAAAGCTGACTCCCTTCCCTGCCTTTTTATGAACATATGCAAGAGGTCAACAGTCTTCAGAAAAGCTGACAATGCAACTTTCAAGCTGGGAAGGCAAATAGTGCTAGTTCCCCAGGACATTTAAAAAAAAAAAAAAAAAAGCTCTAAACACACACATCTCCTCCCACTCTGCTACCTGCTCTGTTTCTGTGTCACAACTTCCCAGCGCGCAGGCTGTCAGGAACACAGACGGCTTCCTTACTGCAAGCCAGACACTGCCGTGGCTGCCTACAAGGAGCTTCAGAGACATCCTCGTTGTGCCTCCATTGAATGGACTCGAGTGACCAACTCAAGTGTCTTGCACCCAAAGCAGAGGAACAGAAATCAAGGAAAATACATACGTAATTAATCGCAGGGATTTTATTTTCATAAGCAATGACATTTTAAAAGATGTCATAAGCTTTAGAAGGCTTCAGTACCCAAACACCATTAGACTTCTTGAGTGAATGGCGTGCTACTATGAAGAAAGAGAAGGCATTATCAGGGTATGTGCACACACACACACACCAGCCTTCACAGCTTTCACTCCAAGACCAATATTTTCTCTGTTTGAAACAGTGAAACTCATCTGTAGAGATTTTGTGGCTAACAAGCATTTGATTTCACTTTCCAGCAACAATACAGCCATCATATTACAAATACCATCAAATGAAATTTGAATTATTTTCTAAGAGTCGCTTGGTAGCTGTTAATGATGGCAAACTGTTAGGGAAATCCTGCCAAAAGAAAGTAATGACCAGATGTGTGCAGCAAGGTCTAATTTAACTGAATAACAACTTTAAATCATTAAAAACAGTCAGACCCATCTATTATCAACATTTGTCTCACCAGTCATTTTCAAGTATTTCTTCTAACCCAGAATCTATATAAACCCTTGAAAAAGTAGTTTAGAAACCATGAAATATGCGTAAATATCTGAATAAGGGAAAGAGCAATAATTTTAAAGGCTTTTCCATTTAAATCTCAAATTGTTTTCAGTAACTTCTATTAACCTCTCTTTACAGCTTTTTCAGAGTTCATAATGCTTCCTGCAACCTAAAATAAAACAAACTGCAGAGATGTCAGAAAGTTATAGATGCGCACTTTAATTACGCTACATTAATAATGTTTGTCATCTACATTAACACTGTAAAAGAAAACAACACATGCAAATTCAGGGATTTGCTTGCAATAGTTTGTACCCTTTGCTGCCACGCCTGTGCGGCAGCAGCTAATTAAGGCAGTGAGCTATGCTGATACGGAGCTGTTGCTAGGCTGTGAGATACTACATTATAACTACTTGTATTACAAAAACACCGATTTATAGTCCAGCTTAGTTTCAACTGCACAGTGTGGGGCTTTCAGAGAAGACTCACATTTCATACTGATATTATTAGATTGGTATTTTTCACAATGCTGAAGTGAACTATGTTTCCGTATACATTAAATAACTGGAAAGCACAACTGAATGAACAGCTTGTACCACCTTACATTTCCTTGTAAGGGATTTGCAACCCAAAAATATTTGAACTACTCCGATAGTCCTTTGACATAAACATACTAAACTCCAAGGCATAAAACCACAACATATCTTCAGCACAGTGCAGAAATACCAAATTTAAAAGCTATTCTATTTGTAAACGCTTCTTTATTAGAAGAACACTTAACGCTTCACTGGTTCATATTCCCATGTCTCTGGCCTATCGAGCAAGTAAGCGAAACAGCATCTATGCATTTTATAACTAAGTTATCTCCACATTATCGTTTAACCATCTTGTCCTGCCCGGACTGGCCCAAGGGCTACTGCACGAACTACCTCCTGTTGTTCAAAGGTTTGTCGTTGCTCAGGGCCCCATTTGAAATTGTTCTTCTTCCAGGTCACTTGATAGAGAGGACTGATCTACAATCAGACTGTAATTTGGAATATGCATTCTCCAAAAACCTACAATGCCTAAGAAATCTTGTGTTTCCTTCTTGCTAGTTGGTGGAAACACAGCTGCTATCTTGTTGATCACATCCATTGGGATCTGACTACGTCCATCTTGCCATTTTATTGCTAAAAATTGGATCTCCTGTGCAGGTCCCTTAACCTTACTTTTATGGCAAAACTGTCTTCCAGAATGATTTGGACTATCTTCTTCCCTTTCTCAAACACCTCTTCTGCTGTGTTGCCCCATATGATGATGTCATCAGTGTACTGCAGGTGTCCCAGAGCTTCACCCTGTTCCAGTGCAGCCCAAATGGTGGGGCTGTGTTTCCACCCCTGTGGCAGTCGGTTCCAGGTGTACTGGACAACCCTCCAAGTAAAAGCAAACTGTGGCCTGCGCTCTGCTGCCAAGCGCTCTGCTGCCAAAGGGATTGAGAAGAAAGCATTAGTGATATCAGTTGTGGCATACCACTTGGCTGCCTTTGACTCCAATTCGTACAGCATGTCCGGCACGGCAGCAGTCAGCAGTGGTGTGACTCCATTCAGGCCCCGATAGTCTACTGTTAGTCTCCACTTTCCATTTGACTTCCACACTGGCCATATGGGACTGTTAAAGGGTGAACGAGTCTTGCTGATCATTCCTTGGCTCTCCAGTCGATGAATCAGCTTATGGATGGGAGCCAGGGAGTCTCGGTTGGTGCAGTATTGCTGCCGGTGCACCGTTGTGGTGGTGATTGGCACCTGTTGTTCTTCGACCCTCAGCAACCCCACAACAGAAGGGTCCTCCGAGAGACCGGGCAAGGTGGACAGCTGTGTAATTTCCTCCGTCTCCAGGGCAGCTATACCAAAAGCCCACTGGTACCATTTTGGGTCCTTGAAGTACCGTCTCCTGAGGTAGTCTATGCCAAGGGTGCATAGAACCTCTGGGCCAGTCACAACGGGGTGCTTTTGCTGCTCATTCCTGGTTAGGCTCACTTCAACCTCCAATGCAGTTAGCTGTTGGGATCCACCTGTCACTCCAGAAATACAGATGGGTTCTGCCCCTTCATAGCTTGATGGCATTAGAGTATCCTGTGCACCAGTGTCCACTAGAGCCTTACACTCCTGTGGGTCTGATGTGCCAGGCCATTGAATCCACACAGTCCAGTAAATTCGGTTGTCCCTTTCCCCCACCTGGCTGGAGGCAGGGCCCCTCTAGTCCTGGTCATAGTATTCGTTACTCACTTCTTGTACATACGAGTCAGGAGTGCCATCACTAAGATCAGAAGTAGAATCAGCTCTTCTACTCTGTGCGGGGAACTGCTCACTGGAAACTGGACCAGCAATTTGCCTGGAAGAAGCCCCTTTGTGATTGTTTTTCCTTGCAACTCACGTACCCGTGCCTCTAGGGTCGAGGTAGATTTTCCATCCCACTTCCTCATTTCCTTTCCATGGTCATGCAGGTAAAAGCACAGGGTGGCCTGTGGTGTGTACCCTCTATATCGTCTCTGGTTCAGCTGCAGTGCCTGTTGCCAGGGTTGGAGTAGCCGCAGTGCCTGTTGTTTTGTTGTCAGATCCAGAGACCTTCTCTTCCCCTTGAGGGTTCTGAATAGTGTTGAACAGGGCTCAGTAGGCATGGGCCAGGCCCCAGCACGTTGCAGTGATTTATGTCTCTCTGGAATTGCCAGGGTGACAGCGTACTTTCTCCAAATATTTTACTAGTTTTTCAGGATTCTGCATTCGTTCAGGGGTGAAGTTCCAAAACACTGGAGGTGCCCACTGTCCTAGGTACTTGCCCATACTATCCCACACACCCTGCCACTCATAACAATCCAGCCTTAGGGTAGATCTCTAGGTGGTATTCTTAAATAGTTGTGTAACCTTAAACAAGACCTGAAACACGTTCAGGAGACATAGCAATAGAAACATGCTGGTTTGAACATCTCAAGGATATTCAAAATTCTCAAGAGCTATTATAACTAGCCTGGAGGAGAAAGGGAAGGTCAAGGAGTGGGGCAAAGTGTCCCACCTTGTGTCCCCCATAGATTGGCTCTCCAAGGAGAAAAGGCAAAGAATGTAATTATTAATAGTTTCCAAGAGATGGTTCCCGAAGTACGGAGATGATGGCAATGCTGAGTACAAACACCAGATTAGCCTCACAACCGGTAACTTTATCATAAGCTAGTGTTACCCAGTACAGCAAAATGATAACCCTAATGCAGCCCCCAGAGGTGATCAACAGCACAACAGGGAAAGCATACAGCAAGTGAGGCGTTACGTTAACACAACTCTGAGAACAAGCACAACTCTGAGAGCAAATAAATCAACATTGCGACCAACAACTATTCACCTAATAATGAATGCTTATCACAAATTTGTTTTAACATGCTCTGGTCATATCTGTCGTTATTTCAGCCCTTCGAGCCCCACGTTCGGCACCAAAAGGAACTGTCGTGGTTTAACCCGGCAGGCAGCTAAATACCACACAGCCGCTCGCTCACTGGCCTCCAGTGGGATGGGGGAGAGAACTAGAAAAAAAGGTAAAACTCATGGGTTGAGATAAAGGCGATTTAATAGGACAGAAAAGGAAGAGAAAATAATAACAATGATAAAAGAATATAAAAAACAAGTGATGCACAGTGCAATTGCTCACCACCTGCTGACCAATGTCCAGCCAGTTCCCAAGCAGCTGCTGCACACACACACCCCCCGCCCCCCCCCGGCCAACTCCTCATGTTTTTTGTTCAGCATAACATCATGTGGTATGTAATATCCCTTTGGTCAGTTGGGGTCAGCTGTCCTGGCTGTGTCCCCTCCCAGCTTCTTGTGCACCTCCAGCCTCCTTGCTGGCAGGACAGTATGAGAAGCTGAAAAGTCCCTGACTTAGTGGAAGCACTGCTCAGCAGCAACTAAAACATCAGTGTGTTATCAACATTATTCTCATCCTAAATCCAAAACACAGCACTATGCCAGCTACTAGGAAGAAAATTAACTCTATCCCAGCTGGAACCAGGTCACTTACAGAACAAAGGCTGAAGCCAAAAGTTGGTCTCATTGAGCACAGTAAAATCTTTCCAGGGAGAGTCTCCACAATGCTCAAATATCAATCAAACGCACACAAAATCACAGTTCTTCACCCATCAATTCTAGCACTCTCAGGAAGATTTCCTGGGAGTGTTATTATTTTTATTTATAATTATTTGAATCACTTATCTAAAGAAATGCAACCAACAACTGAAAAACTACATGCAAGGTTTTAATTATTCTCTTAGTGTCTTGCCATTAAGTTTGTTCTAACATTTTTTCAGCTGGCCAAGAAAAGCAAACATGTGTCAAGGTCAGAAAGAAATAGTTGGTTCTTGCTTCATCTGAATTCCAGTTCTGGGCAACAAAAAACCCAGCAATTTAAACAGGAAACTGGCTTGATAGCTCTGAATTCATCTTTTCTATGAATGGAGAAGCAACATGCAGCAAGTCTGCCTGCTTCTGCTTGTTTCATCATTGAGGGAAAGAAAAAAAAAAAAACACAATTTAAAAAAAGCCTCAAATTTGGTCTTGCTGGAGAAGATCTGCAAGCAGTGGCTGGTTTAATAAAGCTATTCTTCAATGAAGCACATGAGATGTAAACTGCAGAGCAAAGTAGTGTGTTGCTTTCCTAATACCACAGTGTTTGTTTCTGATATGAACTGGAGGCTCTTGTACAAAAAATTTCTGAAGATAATCAAGTGCAAGTGCTGCCAGGTCACCACTCATTGTCATACAAGCTAGTGTAGTTTCAGTGACGTTGCAAGCACTCTGTGGCTTTACTTTGGCTGACCTAGAGCCTAACTGCTGCACTAGGTTTTTAAAAATCAATTTTATTAGACTAAAAAGTCATTTTATAATGTACACTGTTCATATTTGGTACCAAGACAACAGAGCATGCACAATCATGAGGACATTTCCTTAAAATCTGAGCCACTGTAGCAGTGATTCATAGGAAAAAAAAACCAAAACTTTTTCTAAAACCAGCGCCATCAGTTCATCATAAGAACAGCTGTAAGAGACGAGACCAATGCCCCCAACTTCACAATGTGCAAAGTAATTCTGAAGTAGGTAACAGCATCCTTGTTCAAAAAGGCGTCTTCTTGACTTCATGCTTTGAGCAGCTCTCTTATGCCATAAGCCATATGTCATAACCTCTCCATTAGTTAGCCTGAGCTGTAATGTTTTACTCTGATAATAACTTGGTATAGTGAGTTCCACAGATGAAATGTCTTTGAGAGGTCAGCTCATTCTTGCACCCAGCCACATGAAGACATCTCTTTTCACTCAAGCATCACTCCAGCTCCACAAACTGTTACCGGCAGTATTGGTTTTGAATATAAGTTCAGTGTAGATATTGGTAAAACAACCTGAGCCTAAAGCAACCTTTCCGCAGTGCCTACATTTAACCTGAAAGAGATGTTAAGCCAGTTTTACGATACAGCAAATTGTATATGCTTGCGTGCGCACAGACACGCAGCAGTTAAATAGACAGACAAAGAGAGAGGCATAAATTGAAATTTTCAAAGTAGCCAAAGAGACTTTGGCATCTTATTTTGGAGGTTCCTTTGAAAACTTCAGCTGTGCTTTTTGCAAGTCTCCTCATTTGCTTTTTTGTATAAGGGTTAATCAGATAATTTAGTGATAAGTACTCAAGAATGCATACCCAGAAGCAGGGGGGGAATGTCTCTTGCACAGAGGAGGAAAGACCAAAAAAAAAAGGGGGGGGGTGGAGAGAGGGAGTGAAGGAGAGAGGTTACGGAGTGAGGTTTTTGAAGGAAGTACCTTTTGGTCTACCCTTTAGTGCATGGGGGTTCAGTATGCTTTAATTGCTACTTTGAAAATGCCCTATTTTGTCTGCAGAGCAAGCCAAAAAGTGCCTGAAACCATTAAACTTCCAGGTATTACCCAGAACGGCTATTTAACAGGACACATAGTGAATCCTGTTTAAAATTTAATAACAAGAAGTATTTTATATTGTCTGAGGAAATCTATGATGTTCTGAGCCTCACAGCTCATCCAAACTGTATGGCAGTATTACAGGATGTATTTAAAACTGCTATTTTATAAATACACTTTCCTAAAAGATGTAGTCTTCGCATTTCCACGTTTGGCTGTATAATGCCTGAATAAAAATATCCGATGCACATAAATTATAGTGTCCTAAAGTAGCCTGCATTAGAGAAAGCCTCATCCATCTCCTCATTCCACATAAAACCATTAAACTGCTCCAAATGGTAAAGTCAGCATTTCATAATTGTAACTCTAAATTAAGGCTTTTGTGTTGTTATTCTCCAGGAAAACTTGCACCTACATTTTACAATGAGAGGAAAAATATCAAAATACATCTTACTAAAGGTTTATGAAAGAATCCATTGTATCACTGACAAAACATACATAAAGCCAAAATCTGTTCTATTTCCACATTACTTTTTTTCCTTCTACAGGAACAAAAGTTGACCTAAAATGATTTTCCTTTCTAAAGCCAAATGCAGAGGGTGGGCTGTGCTGTAAATACAGGCTTTTCAGATATCTTAAAAAGAAAAAAAAAAGTTATTAAGAATGGAACAAAAAGAAACTTAAGTTATTAAGAATGGAACAAAAAGAAACTTAAGTCATTAACTGAAACTTTACACAAGCCCAAATTCTGCAAACACTTATGCAACTGAGTAACTTCACACACATAAATAATCTGATTAAGTCCAGTGGGGCTACTCATATTTTCAAAGTTACTCATACCTATTAAGTGTGAGTAGAATCACGTCACAGTAGATTTAACAAAAAGTGAAATCAGAGATTTCAGTATGAAACTTCAAAATTTCTTCAAAAAAGGCAGTACTTAAAACACTTGATCAAATTCTACTCATCTGCTTCAAGCAAAAAACCCACAATATTTAAAATTATGTAAAATTAAACCTGATATTTCCCAAATGACGTGCAAATATTTTTCAAACAGTTAACTGGCTCTGGAGATATTAACTAGGTTACTAATTTAGGCAAACACTTTTCAAGTCTCAGGTATCTCTATAAACCATCATGTTTAAGTGCTTAACAAGGAGAGCTTGCTTTTCAAAGTGCTTATTACTGCAATCCCCATTGACTGCAATGGGATTTCTAAGTACTCAGCTCTTCTGAGTAAGGGAATACTTAATACCAGGACACAGGAGTGCAAATTTAGAAATCTATAATTAGGTCATCCATATTTTACACTTTTTGTCTGAATAACTAATTTGTGCATTGTTCTAGAGATGATAAACTATCACACAAAAAAACCCCTACAAAACCCTAGAAATTATGACACAGTAAAATAAAAAGCATACTCCCTTTCAAAGAATTGTATGAGAGGATGCCAATAGAAGACTGGAGCTTTGATCTTCTTTTTAACAATCACTCATACAGTGGCAGAAATATCCTTAACCCTCCAAAATATATTCAGCCAACACTACAAGATGCCAGTGCTTTCTCAACAAGCATTAAATAGAGGATGACTTCACCAGAGAAGTCCTTTAATCCTTCCTGTATTACTTTGTTGTCTAAGCACATAGCAAAAACCTCCCCATCATACCTCTCCCTCTTTCTGTGGATGGCATTCTCTACAACTTGGATGCAATAAGCTGCAATTTCATTTTTCAAATCTAGAATCAATATTGTTAAGTGGGAATCTGGGTTTTTTTTTCCCCTTGTATGAATGCTTGTAACCATTATTGAATCATTTCTCATCTGCTATCTTACATAATGTCGGCATTTGCTCTTTCAACTTTTGCCTTTGTTTCTGCTGCATCTCCACTTTCAGAACCTGCTTCCAGACTAATTTTGGAGGCATTTAGTTATAGCAGGGTTGTAAAATCACTTCTCCAGGATGCTCACTTTGTGCCATGTTAAACAAACAAACAAAAAAAAAGGCACACCAAACATTTAAAAAAAAAAAAAAAAGAAAACACTTCCTGATTTTTTTATTGATTTTTCTTCCCCTCAATTTTAGGGTGTTAGTGAGTCAGCTCCCAAATGAAACTGATGCTGGAAAGCTGTCAGGAAACTATTTATATCTTGCAAGTTATTAAGTGTTGCAAATGTTTATGTTTTAATTTAGAAAAATTATCTGTTACCAATACGTCAACCCCCTCAATCACCGATTTCCTAACGTAACACACCCATAACCCAAAGACAGATCGATACATGTTTGATAATCACCAAACATAAATAGCCCATTTATAGTATTGATCAGCAGCTTTTTTTACACATGCAATAGTTCGAGGGAATAACAGGCACTTGGCAGTATCAACACCACGCTGACAGAAAGAGAAACTGGCTGGCGCTCATGCAACATCATGTCAGTAGATACCACGTCCATCAAACGCTGACAGTTTGGCAGATCAGGCACTCTCTGCCATAATGTCATAATGACTTCAATTTACTTCTCCGCAGCACCCAAGGACTGCGATTTCATCAGCCATCCAAGTCTCTTCTCTTCAAGAACAAGACTCTCTTGCTTTAACATCCTTGACAGCTCTATGTATTTCCTTGAAGTTTCCTAGCAGGAGTATCCAGAGCAGCAAGAAACATGAAGCTGTTACTGATTCCCTCATAATTTATACGAATAACTGAAGTTTTATTTAGCAACTAAAATTTCACGCTCAAAATTCAAACAGCAGCAAGTTTCAAGTGCTGAAGTACAAACAGAAACAGAAGAAGGAAACCTGACAAAACCCACTGGGGTAGCGATTTTTACAAGCCCAAGGTAGGTAGGGCTGCCTATGCTTCTAACTGAAGACTAAGACACTAGCGTTCAACGATCAGAGATGTACTTCCATCCACTGAGAGGAGGAAATAATAATTTTGATTGAGGATGGGCAGCAGCAAAGACATGAAGTCTGGCATTCACACCTCTCCACCTGTAGATGGAGGAAAGCACAGGCAGGGGCACGTGTTTGGGCCCCAATGGGAGAAAACAGGAACATCACTGCGTGAGGTCACCAAGACGCTGTCAGCAAACAGGAGATACTGAGGTATTTCCTCACAGTTAGTCAGATGCTGCAACAAGTTGAAACGAAATTCATGTCTGAGTTTTGGCATAAAAATGTTAAAGGGTCCTTAACTTCACTGCACCATTATTTTTATGTGGACAGGTGTCTTTATCTCCTCTTCCTTTGCCACCTCCCAACTCCCTCAGGTCTTCTCGGCTGGCCAAGTTGATCAGTTAAATACTTTACATGGTCTTGAATAGTACAATTTGAATCTTTAAAACTTAACAAGTGAAACAAAAAGAAGTGCATCAAACCTTTTCTTCTGAAAGAACAGAGAGACTCAGAATTGAGAAATCAAACACGTGTTTCTGTATGCAATTTCTGTTTGCCACAGGAAACATTTTCTTCTTGTAAAGCACGGCAGCTAAACCTACACTTCTGGTAAAGTGTAGGTAGAAAAACCTACCCACCTGAAAGCAAAGACGGGGGGCGAGGAGGCAGTCTTTCCACCAGAGGACTTCAAAGCACTCCCCAACTCAGATAAAAACATCTCAACGCTTCCAGCGGAGGTGAGCCACCACCTCCACACCATATCCCTGCCCTCCCCACAGCTGTGGCGTAAAGGCCCCTAGGTCTTCACCTCTCCCTCCTCTGCCCCTCCGCCAGGGCTCTGCCTTCCACTGCATGACTGCTGTGACAAACGAAGACACCACGCCACAAGGGACATGGGCTCTTTTTTATGAGATTAGGTTGCTCAAGAACCCTGGCCCGTTGGGCTTGAAAGGATGGATAAGTGACCCACAAAGCATGAGGCACTCCAGCAACAGGCACAACTTCCATGTTGTTGGGTCAGCATAAAACAAACGATGCTTTCATTTCAGTTTGCACCACTGCAATGGTCACATCCTACGCACAGAGGAAAAAAAATAGCTTGCTCTTATCTTCAAATTTTATTTAAAAAAAATAAAACCAACTTCTCAGCCACCTAATAGCTTTTAAAAATTAAGTAACAAGAAAAAAATCCTAAAAAAAAAGCTTATATAAACTACCTAGCATACACCACAACAAGTGATTGTTATATAAATACAGAATAATTACATCTTAATCCCCTGCTTTAAGAGACAGATCTTGTTAATCTGAAGAAATATGCAAACTCTTTTTGTTATGCTGTAAAACCTCTCCAGACTATTAAATCAGTAAGATCGGGTACTGTATGACCTAGCTCAAACACGCAGATGCCTGCTACGCTACAGAATGCCTCACCTGTCAGTAACCACAGGAAGAGTAACTAAGCACAGGACAAACGAACCTGACTGCGCCCTGGTAATTGCATCGACCTGGTCTTATCACATTTTAGCATACTTGCCAATTGTTACATCCCAACCAAATCCTTTCCTCCTCATCCTTGCAGAGTTGCATAGGACATCTAGCATGTTAATGAAGTCTCTCAGCAGACCTGGGCTTCAAAGGTATCAGTGTCACAACCACAAAAGAAACAATGCACATGGATTTATTAAAAAAAACAAAACAAAAACCAAAAACAATAACAAAAAACATGTCTCTTAATATCGACTCAGCCATTTCATAGTAACCCTTTCCTGAAAGAAGGGGTACAGCAGGCTGAGGAACCGACATGTCTCAGGACCTCTGTTAAGGTCACCTCTCCACCAACAGTCACAGTGAAGTGCCATCTCCGTGCCCAGGTGTATATACCGTTGTGCTTAAAAAAAGAACAAAAGAAAACCCCCACACCTTTACTTTTGACTGGGCAAGAGGGTGAAGATGACCTGAAGATGACCTCGGAGTTTGAACTTTGTTTTCAACACCTGAAAGTTTCTCTGCTTTCACACAACACGGAAGATTCCATGTCCATACGTGTCTCCAGATACTGACAACAGGATCTAGTGAATACATCAGTCTTGCTTATAAGCTTAATACTTGTACGTTGCTGCTGAGACTACACAACTAAGTAAAACTGCTCGTCTATGAAAAAGTAGCAAGCTTGGGGTAAAATGGGTGTACCTGACACTGCAGCGAGCACTTCCTGGAAAATGTTAAAATACTGTTTTGGATTAGCCTAAACCTTTTAAACTTGCAATATGATGTCCTTCACCTGGAACTTTCTAAAACAAACATTTCATATTAAAACTAACTGCCTCCCCCCAGATAAACCTGATGTTGATACATAATTTTGTAACATTTATGCTGTTTTCAGGAAGAAGAGTTAGTTAATTTTTTTAAGAGTAAGAAGTAATTCTCACTGACTTCTTTGCCTTGGAGTCTTTCAACCGCACACCAGAGAAGAGTCTTCTTTGCAGTGACACCTGCAGTGACTCCCTCTAAGCACATATGCAAGCAGGCAGTGTCAAAACATGCTTCCTTAAGAGATGCCAGGGAGAAATTTTTGGCCAAAAGACATCCGTATAGGGGTTGTGGCACGAAAACTCAGGGAGGGAAGCGACGACGTGCTTCCCTGCTCAGCTGCTCCTGCTGTCACGATGAGGCATGTGGAGCAATGGGGCAAGAAGATTTCACCTATGCTGTGTCAGCAGTGCATTTATTAAATTGTTTCATTTACCCAAGCCAACATTTTAGTTTTCCTAAACCTTCTTTCAACTTCTCTTCATTGCTTTTACAAAAATCCACAGCAACAAATGCTCCTGCCCGACTCTGCACCTGCAGCAGACATACTCTTCTGTCCTGCAGGTATGCGGATAGAAGCGTCGGCCGGGGCGCGACCCCCCGACCTGCAGCAGCAGCCGGGCTAGCCTGCACACTGATATGGCATTATATACCCAACTAGGCTTTTAAGTTGGACAGGGCAGCTGCCACCTTGAAGACAACAGCATCCCTTAGGATAATTACAATCCTGTCATCTGGGCTGCCTGAGACCCCTCTGATTGAGCATAACAGCTGACTTGGGAAGGGTACCGAGCACCTGAGCGTCTTGAAAAACACAGCCCGTGGGGAGCTGTAAGGATTCAGACACTTTACAGATCTGAAAACTACACCTGAGCACCAAGTGCTAAACCTAGCACTCAGCGGCACTGCGGATTTGTGACACTTCCAGGAGGACTCTGAAGCCATAACCCAATGGATGGATTACATGGATACATAAATATAGCGGTTTCATGCAGTAGACAAACTTTCTCCTACCATTTAATGTAAATTACCTGGTTTTATACCCTAGTTAGGAACATTTCAAACAGAAGCAGTGTTTCTTCTCTTGAATAAGCAAAGCAACTATTTGAGCTCTAAAATTAGACAGCAGTGAATCGTTAATTGTCTTTGAAACTAAACCCCCAGTTGTACAGACTGACCCGCCTGAGCAAATCTTTGCAGTCAGTTCAATAGGTTTCCAAGTAGCCACTAGCATCTGCCTACATGGATCAGCTTGCCAGACCAAGGACAAGTGTTAAATTACAAGCTTTGTACTCATGGCAAGTATGTTGATTAAATAAATTATTTAGTTAGTTAGTTAGATCCATTTTATTACTGGCAGCACAGCAACCCCATGCAAAAACTTCAAAACCTATTTAATTTTGAGCTCCCTCTAATATTAGTTTAAAAATAGTAAATCAATAACATACTTTAATGTTTAACCAAACAGCTACATTTGTCCCTGGTTAAACTCTGCCAACACTGGAAATGAACCAGAGATTAATTTGGTTCAATGAATTTGGCTTTTAACCTAGACAATAAAATTTACTTGTATAAAAGCTCAAATCCCAACTGGCAATGTAAGGATGACTTAGGGTACACTCTGGTTCTTGCCAGCACCACATAACCACCTTTACAGCTTTAAAATAAATCTGTGACTTTTTTCCCCACATGTATAGGCATATACCATGTTTACATTACAAAAAATGAACACTGACTTGCAAGGGTTAATAATATCATGCTTGCTAACGTATAACCTCAAAACTATAGAGGACTACAAACAACCTACTTCTGCAAAACTGGAAGTAGGGGAAGGAAAAAAAAAAAAAGAAAAAAAAGGAAATCTTTTGCTCTTTACCAAGATAAGAGGAACAGAAATACTGAACGACTACAGGATTCTTAAATCCCCATATTAAATTGTATTCTTACCTTTGGCATTAACTGTAACATACACTTGCTCCTATTCTAGCGACCAAGTACATTTTTTAACAATACTTAGGCTAGGCATCTTCGGTAATATTTGGGGAACTACAGAATACAATCTCTGTTTCTAAAGTCATCATCATGACAATATTGCCTTTGTTTTCCCATTACCTAACAAGTCATGTACGATTTTCTCTTAAAAACTGACCTGTACTTTAAACAAATATATTCACAGAGCATGCAGGTGTATGTCCCGTATACACAGAGGACCAACTTGGCCAGACCTGCATTCCTGAATTCTCCACGTCAGTGAGTAGTGATGGCAAAGAGTCAAGGAGAATCCAATCCACAAAGAGGTGGCAAGGGGAAGGAAGCGCATCACAGCACGCTCTCATAAACACGTAGCGTTCTACATCATCACGCGCAGCCAGGGAGACACTTGTACCTATGAGGTTGTAGGTACTCTTGTCTGCCCGGTTTTAAAGAGATGGCCAGCATCAATAACAGAAGTGAAACCAACAATTTCACATTTTTCAAGTCCTGGCCTGGTAATACCAACACTTTTCTTGTGTGTGTGTGCCCAGGCGATGCCAAGGTTAGGATGACTGAGTCATAACACCACCCTATGGGGCCAGGCTGGGTAACCACTGCTAGCACCAGCAAACTCTTACTCACAAGAAAGTGCCTCTGAAGTCAGCAAGACTCCTCAAATGAGTAAGAAGTGCTCACTGATGTCAGTACAGATTACTCAGTGAGGGCTTTGAAGGTTTTATTTTGTAGTAGTGTGCGTGCATGTGTCTGTGTGTGCACATGCACAGGAGTAGACATGACTACATAAAAGCCATGAAATCATCACCAACCTACAAGGCAGTGTGGGTTACAGAGAAAAGCAGTCAGAAAGTGAGATAAATGACCCTATGCCATAGGAATAACCTCAGCGTAGGCTGTGCCTACCTATACCAGGACTAAACATGACTCCCCATGTAGAGGGTTGAAGTAAAATATGCAGAGACACAAGATATATGCCATTAGCATCTCTCCTTCTGCTGGCTCAGTCCCCTTCCATCTTGCTACGTTTTCAATGCCACAGCGCATATCTAGCACACTGAATGCTAACCACTGGTCTCACGTATGCTGATGCAAGTTTAAATTAACATGACTGAAGTCAGTGGAGAAAAACCAATGAAATTCAGACTAACTGAGCAAGGCTTAGTCTCTGGAGTCAAGCTGATACAAGGTCCTAAAGCGATGGAATTTGTATCATTTTCTGACCAGCGTCCAGAAGAAATTACAAAGCCATTTACATGTCCATGGGATACAGCACCACTTTACTCCCAGCTGCACTGCTCAGAGAACACATAAAAGTGAGCTTTCTATCTGTGCATATTTACTACGCTGCACAGCTCTTACTAATAAGCTGAATTACCAAAACCAAAAAGTTGCCATTGCTGTCTGCAAAAGCAGAGTGTCTTTGCAGTGGAGGAAAATTGCATAAACAATACTTTACCCCCCAGGTAAGCGCTGTACTCATATGAATACACCCATGCTACATGGCATGACAAACTTTTTCCTACTTGGTTGCTCTCATCTCTTATGTGACTTTTCACGGTCATCTTTTCACTCATACCCCTCTGTAAAAGATACAAAGAGGGCTAACATACAGATGAGCCACCCTTATTTTTCCAGGTAGCTGGCAGGTCAATTTCTGTGATGACCCAGGTGCGCTGGCATTAACCACATTTCTAGGCACCCACAGAGCAATGTGGACCCAGAGCCCCATGGTGCTGTCTTCCTGCAAGCCTGGGGCAGGACTCGATGGCACCCCCCGGTCCCCGCACAGAAACCACTCGAGTTTGGAGGAGAGCAGAAACCACTTCCACAGCATCAACACACAGGCAGCCTTCAGCACCAGGAAGACTGCCTGCAGATTTTTGCCTTGTATTGTGGATACACATTGAAACACCAGCTGAGGATCAAATACTGAAGTTGGCTTCTCCCCTTCTGTAGTAAAATGCACAGTAAATTCAATTCTAATAACTTCTTATTGTGAAGAGGGTTGTGATAATTAACAGGCATTTATTAGCATTTAATTTGACAGCAGATATGCTTTGAAGAATTTTAATGACCCGTTAATGGATCCATACAACTACATGTACACAGAGAAGATACAATCAAGTCCAGGGACCGATTCTTACTACGTGTTTGTACGCATCCCGGAACAACAGCAACAGATCATCATTTCTACTGGGTGCCACCATATCATAACAGCTATAATTATACTGCCCTCATAAATCATGATCTTTTGTAAGCCTAAACCACTGGCTTTATGTCAGATAAAAACAGATGCCCAGCATGTTCCCACACACCTTTACCTGATCACCATGTTGTAGTTTGACTTAGAGGACGACTGTTAGCAAAAGGAACTGAACAGAACTACAGAAGTTCGGCAAAAGGAACTGCTGCATGTCCTCATTTTATCTCCTTTATAACGCTTAAAACATTGTTATTACTTCCTTCTAAGAGATCAGAAACATTATACCCAGCACATTCTTTGCAAAAGTAATCAGAGTTAAGGTCATAGCAGTAAAAGTCACGTCTAGAAAATGTGCTTTCAGGATGGATTCATGAGTATTCACAGAAAAGACAGGGGATGAACAACAGACTTCCCAAGTGCTTTTTTTTTTAATGGCTGGTTTTGCTGACACGCATCTTTCACAAACGTAGCTAGTCCTAACAAATTCTATTCACTCACAGCAATTTCTTTGTTTCCTTTTTTAAGGAAGTTTGCTGCCAGTGCTAAAATTAAACAGCCTTAGGTGGCTGTCAGCATCCCGCCTGCCACCCTCCCAGCCTTCCTGTGCCAACAGCACTGTTTCCCAGCATAGCCCCATCCTTCTCACGGGCCCCTTGCAACACTCAGATTGCTCCCATTTTCATCCTGAATGCAAACCTGCTCCGCTTCATATTCCTCCTTCAAAAACTCTCATGCTCAACATGCCACACCCACCCACTCATCTCAAGTCTCCACCACCTTGAAGTTTTGAATGTTGACACCAGCTCAAGTTCACAAGTGGGCAGCAGCCAGGACAGGGGGACTGCAGAGCAAAGCAGATCTGGGGGACAGAGAAGCAGGAAAAGGGTCTACGATAAACAGTGATTTCTCAAGCGGGAACCAAGTCTTAAGTCCCTTAAAGTAACTACACAAAAGAAAGATTCAGTTACTTCACGCACATGCAAACACATGTGCTTGGCCAACCTCCTCTTCTCCTTCTGCTTAACATCTTCTCTCCATAAACCCCCCCACCACCATTATTTGCACTGTAATTTTTCCCAGGACCCCTGGTGATGGAGCAGGACCACACATGGCAGGCACCAGACAAACACCAGGTATACCCATATCCCGCTCCTACACAGCTCTGCATGCTCCCCGTCTCCTTCTCATGCTGCTGTGGGATGGCAGAGACCACCCGACAGGCTGGTGCCATGGGAAATAAAACAAGTAAGATCTCTCTCAGCCCAGACAGCGACATCCAGCAACTCCGTACAGGGACACGATGACTGGGGGAGCTCCAGCCACCACCTCAGCCCCACCACTCATGAAGAAAAGCACCACCAAGGATCAATGATCCTTTTACTACCTTAACACAGATAACCCCCGATTCCTGCCAGGGTGATTTCTGATGAAGCAAAGAACAAAGACACCCACCTACAGAAACCCAGTGTCCCTAGGTACAAGGGAAACTGGTTCTCTGCCTTCAACATCCTTCCTGGACATCCGTGGCTCCTCCAAACACCCATTTTCTCCCCTCTTATTTCTGTATGGTCTTGTTACATCCTCCTTTCCTTCAAGGCTGTGTTCAGCTCCTCATGCCCTGCCTTTTCCTCTCCTCCAGCTTTTGTCATGGCTGCCACCCACACCAGCTCTTCACTGCCTCAGCGGAGACCGACACTGATGCCAGCCGTGAAACGGCCAACTCAACCAGCTCACCTTCGCACAGCTCCGCTATCCCGAATGCAAGGTGTAACCTTGTGGGTGGAATTACACGAAGAGTAATTCTGTGTATCTGATCTTCAGTAAACTTTGCAGAGCTGCTGTTAAGACTCCACGAGAAAACTGTGAGTTACACTAGTCAAAATCCACTAGACCTTAACAGCCTGGAAGTAAAGTAGGGATGACTGTGTGAAGAGCATTTTTATTACTGCTCCACAAAATTATTTTTCATATATTTTTCTACATTCACATACCCCTATACCTACATAGATATTTTTCTTTTTAAAACATTAATGAGAAAATTCAAACTGAAAACTTCATTTTGCATATTAGAATGACGAACTGAGATTTCAGCCCGTCAAATACTGTTCTCTTCTCCAAAGTGTAAAATACACTAAACAAAACAGAATAAACTGGGTTTGTAAGAACAAGAAAAATCTGTTTCATGTCTAGCATCTTCTTGGCTGTCAGACTCACACTGCTGATCATCTTGTCCTTTTTCTTAAATGTTGAAGAGAGTTTAAGAGAGTGTACTCTTCCATGGGGACAACAGAGGATAGAGACTCTCCTGAGTGATGGGTGGGATTTTTTTCCTGTGCAGGGGAAGTACCAACCCTGACAGCAGTGTTCCCAGACCCCACTGAGTCAGCAGGACCACCAAAGGGTCCCTACATACTGCAGAGTAACCTGCGCTGGTGTATAAAACAACCTGGAACAGCGAGGACTCAAACCGAACTTCAGACAAACTTCTGGATCCTGCCACTGCCCTGGGCTGCTCAACCTTCACCATGTCCATTAAGCTCTCTCTGCCACCTCCCATCCTCCAGGAGCACAAAACTCACGTACAGAAGAGCCAAGTTAAGGGGATAACTATCTGTCTTCCTCTCCAGTCTGGTGATACAAGCCTTGACCCCTGGACACCAGTCCCAGAGCCTGTGGGAGGCTTGAACAAGCTTTTTGCAAGGGGAGAAGAGGACCTAGGCTTTAGAAGGGTAAGGAATTAGCCTGATTTCTTACATCTCAAGGACCCCATTTCCTTCCCTTTCCTCAGCCTGCCAGACCAGCCACTCCCCAGTGGATTCCTCTTTAGCTAATATCTTCCATTCCTCTTTCAACCCAGTTCAGCATTTCTCTTCTTAAAGTTTTTGCTCTCCCCCTTATTTTCTGTCAGAGCCAAGGAAGTGAAAACAGTTATGAGTCTCTCCACCAATCTTCTCCAGTGTTCCAGATCTAGCTAAAAAGTTGCAGAAAAAGGTGCAGAAATGCACCTGCCATTTCATTGCATTTCACTTGGCAAGTACTGAAAAGCCAATAAATGTCACTAGGTTATCTCAAGCTGTACACCAGGACAAGGTAGCAAAGGGTGTGAAAGCCACAGCGTCTCCTGACCTAGATAGCAGAAGATAAGAGCGATATCTGAAGGACTCCATCATGGCTCTCATATTTTATGAAGATTCAGAGGGGACACCCTGGTTTGCAATTCTATGCCTAGCTCAGAGACCAACACATGACCTGCAATATACAGGTGGGAGTTGAAAGATTTTGTTACGCAGGGGTACACACGAAGACAGTTTGTTTGCAGGTTAGAACAGGATACACAGAAGTCATCAGTCCATTGCATAGACTGCACATCATATGTATTATTGTGACTAAAAAATGCTCTAGGTTCTGCACTGAAACAGTAGGAGACATAACAGCAGACAATTCAGCTACAGGCAATTAAAATTTCGTGATTAGTGGCCTGCATGAATTTCACAGATTACCTTACTGCTTCCGCTCTGTTTTTCAGACTTTTAACAAGCCAAGCCATCCCTTTACAATACCTAGGCTCCTCAGACATCCACTCCAGAGCATCAAAATCCGGGGGAAAAGGCTACCCACAGTCTAGAAGACACTTTTGAGCTCCAAACACCCTCCTTTTAAGTGCATGAAACTTTGAAGTGAAATATTAGCAATCCTCGCCATTTGCACTGCTTACTTTTGTGATACAAATACATGGCAACCTATAATCCCTAATCAACCTAGAAAATAAATGACTGATAAACCAATCTGCTTGTAACCCCATTAACAGATTCTGGCTTCAGTATCAACAGGGTAATTTGCTGAGACTATTTTTAATCCTGACTGCTAAACCATTAATCCCACAACTTCCACATAGTATTCCCCACCTCCCCCAATTTACCCGAGGCTACCAACAATTTTGCAAATCATTAAAGAGCAGATAAATAAATAACATTTGCAAATATACACCTCCTGGCACTGGAGAACTGAGAGACTCCGATTACTCGGCTGATCCCATTAAAGCCATTACTTTCTAATTGGAAGGAGTCATTCAGAAGCAAAGCTGTGTGTCTGGCATGTCACTTGACACCTGGTATGTACCGTTCATGATAAGATGAACTCTCCAATATGCTTGCCGCAACGAGAAGAAGTGGGTTATTTCATCATACCACCAACAGTCACAGCTCCCTCTACTAAAATCTGTTCAAATTTAATGGGACTGGGGTTATCAACATAAATTGTCATGTTTTCTCAAACTGGCATTAAAACATTCCCCAAGTATCATTATTAATGTCAATATAAATTATACATTGATGATCACAGCATTCATTACAGAAGTAAAATTTATCTGGGGGGAAAGAAAAAAAAAAAAGAGACAAACAGAGCAAATCTAATTAAAAAAAGTATTTATAGATTTCGTGCAGCTTTTCTCTAGTGATGAAAACACTTCTCTAAAAATGGTCTTAAAATAAGCATTCATGGAGTCATTAAAAACAGTACCAAGAAAGTATTGTGTTAATCAGCTAAAGGTACAGTTATACACAGGATGTTGCAAAGGGGCTGACGTGATCATACATGAGACTGGTAGTTCATCCAAGGATGTATCAACGTGCTAGCACAACAATCTGGAAGACAGACCCTCGGTTTCATGTAAGCAGCTACACACAGGATATTTAGTGTTGGAAGGGTGGTGTTTAATGCTCCTTTCAACTTCTATAAATTACGTCAGCCATTCCTAATTGGTATACATTAGTATTCAAACACCACATTGAAATTAGCAGCTTAGCAGTTTTTCAGTACGCTTATAGACACTTCACACAAACACGTGAATAACCTTGTTGAAATATTTTTGTATTCCAAGGTTAAAAGAAACAACTTTAAGAGACAGATGGTGAGCAACTGGTACCTCACCAAGGAGTGCCACTGACTTTTGGAAGTTCTCACATGATGCACCGTATTCGGCTAACTCCTATTCACTGCGTGCCTTGGGACTTCTAAGTAGAGCCCCATCTCCTGAAACCCTGAAGATATGCATCGCTAGGACGGCACAGGGGAAAGCAAGCCTAAAAATACAACTCCCAGGGGCTCCAAATCCAAAGGGAAAGTAAGAGACCTTATTTCCCTAATTGCATAGTTTAAGTCAATCCTTGAGCTGCCTGATTCATGGTTATATCATACTTGCGGCTGCCAATACTGGTACCAGCTCACCAATACAGGTGCCTCACAGTCTACCACAAGGAAGCCAGAATGCATCCATTAAAACAGACAACTAAGCAACCTCTGTGCAAAGACTGGAGCGGGGAGCGGGGGGACAAAGTCCTTCCAAGCACATCCTCAACCATCAAAGGAGCAGCTCTAGTTTCAGCCAGCAGAGACCGTAACACCTCTCCCCGCGATCCTTTTACAACACACTGTGTCACTGGCTATTGTTCATAAATCTTCCCGCAAATCGTTTCAACATTCAGAGCCCGACTGTTTCTTAAGGAAATTATTTCAGAAGGGAAAAAAAAAGAATTGCTTACTCATGAACCTGGTATCGTTACAACAATGAGGCAAAACAGCTAAAGACACAATTACATTGCACAATCCTGAATGCATCATTTATTGTACTAGATTTCAGAAAAAGAACAGTCTGAAACACTAAAATAAATCAGAGCATAAATGTGACTTGTTGTCAGCTCATACAATATGGGTTAAATGCTACCATATGGCGAGTGCACACATGTTACCCTTTTAAAAACAAAGAACATGGCTAATTCCTTTCCCAAATCTATTTTTAAATAAATAAACGTGATTATTTTAAAATGAGGCCACAACTGTAACTAAAACACCTCCATTTCCATCAGTCTCTCTCTCTCTCTCTTTACTGAGAACTAATGCCACTTCACTGCCCACCACCTTTTTAAAAAAGACAAGGAAAAATTACTATTAAGTCAGCTTTATCCCTGTGATAAGCCAACATGAGCATTTCCATGCAGTGTAAAAATAGTGACAAGCCAACTCACCGTTCTTCCTTTATTTTACCTGCCGGAAAAGCAAAGCATGCGTGTGCGCATGCAATACGTTGAAACTCACTGACATATGATCCAATTTTCAGCAAACACTCCCAACAGGACCTGCCCGATAGACAGAGCTCTCGTTTTCTCTGCACCCCCCAGTCATGTACACTCCCAAACAAAAAGAACAACAACAGAAAAAAAAAAAAGGACCAAAGCAAACATGTATGAAATACGCACAGGGTAGCTGGAGCGGATGCTGTTGGTTTGAAAATTGTCTGTCTAGCCTCTGTGCTGAGTATTTGTTTTTATCATTACACTATAAATGAAACATGTCAGGAGTCTAAAAATAGCTACAAATTGTAATTACATATGCTTTGTAGTTTCTGTTTACTTTGAGAAGAAAATTAAAAGCTAGATCATTTTAGAAACTGGCCTTAAAGATTTGGGGAGCCACAAAATTATTCTACTTTGCAATTTGGAGTACACTGCTGGAAAACATTTCCTTTGGGACGTAAATATGACAAACCCAACACGGAGAAGCAACCTCCCAACGCCATACAGCAAGATGGCAAGAAAGAAAAGGGAGAAGAGCAGACAAAGAAAAAAGTAATTTCTTAGAGATTCTAAGAGTGCCCTGATTACAGATGTAATACTATAAGCTTTAATTAGGAGCTAAGTGCCGCGTGCTAAATCCATCCCCACACACAGCCCTGCAAATTCAGAGTCACTCTACTAAAGTTACCGTGGGTTTATGACGACTGTACAACAGCAATGCCTGGCCTTTGGCTTCTGTAACAGCCCATAATGAAACGTGGATTTCATTGAACAAGAATTAAGCTACGCAATATCTTGCTGATAGAAATTAAATTCTTTTCCATAAGCAATCACTTTAATGAAAGGTTAGCAAAAATGATTTTAAGCAGTCATCAGAACGTAAGTGGGTTTGAATCCAGAACAAAACCCCTCTGTTCCTCCACAACATTAAGACTTAAAACAGTTGAGACCAGCATCTTCATTAACACGTGACTTTGTCACCGTGTAAACAGCCACTGTCCCAGTGTCCCTGCAACACGCACTATTTGCAATGTTAGCTCACAACCTGGGAGTGGTAAACAAATGAATTATCTTACTGCAGCTCAGTGCTCCTGCTCTAAAATACCTGCTAGAACTTATTAGGCAATAAATAGTTTGGCAGCAACTTAAGAGATGCAAGTATTGTCCATCCGCATACTAATTTAATCTCAGAACATATGCTTAATGCCCTGGGTCCGTTTGCATAAGCGCTGTTGCCGTAACACAGCTTCAGGAACGCAAGGAGAAACTGCTAACTTGAAGTGTGTAACAACGCTGATGGGCCTCTACAGATAACCAAGATGTAAACAACATCAAAAAATGAATAACCAACATTGAGTAATCATCATATCAAAAAAACAGAGCTTGCTGGCTTCAAATAGCAAAGCAGGTTCAGCAGATCAAGAGACCGAACATTTGCTGACTAACAGTTAGGTAATGAAAGTAAACATTTGCAATGAAGTCATCAACCTAATGAAAGCCATGGCAATGTTAACTACCTGGACCATAATCCACTAGCATGTTTTAATGCAGGCTCACTAACATAGTATTTACTGGAATCGCTCCTTCTGGAAAAGGAAAGGAAGTCTCATTTACTTTTAACACAGAAGTGACAATCAAGAAATACTGCTATTTGTTAAGTCTTGCTAAATCCCAAGTACTGTACTGATGACGCCCAGAGAGTTACTGTGCAGTTACAGTGGGTAACTGAAAAACAGAATTTTGCCTTCAGTGACTGAGTCAGAGCAGCTTTATCCTAGCACTGAAGTATATAAACATTTGCAGCATTTAAGATGTCTGCTTTGAAAAAGCAACATTGGTCCAAGGTTCAAATATTTATATTGCAGATATCTCATCAAATATATGTGACTTTTTTTTTTTTTTTGGCTGCTTTTTTGCCATGCAGTGATTAATTATCTGGATTAAGTTTATGGCTACAGAAAAAAAAAGAAAGAAAGAAAAAAAAAAAAAAAAACACTGCAGTGTTTTAGCTGATTAACTGCCAATATTGTTAAGGATTTCAGACTCACATACAGAAACTGTAATTCTGCCCAGAGACACCCTCATGCAACTCCCAGCAGTCAATGGGAGTGGCAAGCATGCTTATTAGGGGACAGCACTGGGCTCACAAGCAACAAGTCAATTTACAGGAGTGCTGTGCACACTCTTACCCAATTGAGGAACATGACACAGCTATGAAGAACAGCAGTAGTCCATTTCCCCTTTCTGTGCCAAAATCTAATGCCCGTTCAGGCTTAAAAGGTATGTATCTACAAATTCATACTTGTGTCTCAGAAACTTAAACAGGCACATTTTACTTGAAAAATTTGCAAGCTCAGACAAGTTGCTTCCTGTAAAGTGCAATCACTTTGTATTTCAGCTTTCTATTTTGATGACTTTAAGAAACAATATAGTCAAACTCAGCTTTCCAGTTTGAGTATGCATATACAGACTTTGTCACTAGTCTCACAAAAGCTTATTCATTGGCTCATTTTGCATACTGTATGTAATCCCAAAGAAGTCCTGGAAATACTTGGCATGAATTTAAGTCTTCACAGAAGTTAGGTCTTTCAAAGTTGACAGATTTTGGATCATACTAAATACAGATCCCCCCATTAGGCGGGATCTCAGTGTAAAACTTGCCAGTTAAGATCACAGCTAACCATAGATAACTGTTGAAGTCACCTGCACGTAAAGACCTTTAAAAAAATCGGAATAAGTAGACTGCCCAAAGTTTGCAAGAGTTAGTGACTACATCATTCATCCAATGATACTCTTCGAGGCTGCCCCCTCTGGTACCAGCTACACAAGCACCCACAGCAAGGTGCATTTTAAAGGGTACTCATTTTTCAGTCAACTGAAGCCAATGTCTCTCCTTCTGAAGCAGATCTGTAAAGTGCTAAGACATAAACATCTGTTTGCTAAAATGAGGGATGGCTGCACTTACAGGCAGTTGAACAGGCAGAGATTCAGAACGATGGCACAATTGTTTTCACCCCTTCAATGAGCACTTCTGTACTGATAATTGCTATTATTAAATCTTGGTGACAGCATGATACTATGACCAACCATAAAAACATTTGATGAACCTATTTTAAAGGAAAGACATTAGTCATTTTCACCGGAAAATGTCAATCTACAAAAGTTGCATGTCAGTGCTGTTGCTCCATGCCATCCAGCTATACTGTTACTGAGGTCACGTGCAAATAACAACCAGCAACTTTCACCTTAGCGATGTAAACTGTCTTCTTTTCTATGGTGCACGGAGAAGTAGTCGTTCGCATTCACAGAGGGATGGTATGCAGCTCTTGATGTATATTGTTTTAGTCACGTACAGCAATTTAGAAGGTCGTGCTGAGCTCAGATAGGAGCTGTGCTAACAAATACCACTCCTCTCTCTAAACGTGTTTTGGATACCCTTCTGTCAGATCTTTCCTTAAGACAATGTTATTCTCACCGATGTTTAATTTTTCTCTTTTTTTTTTCTTTTGTAAGCATTATCTTTGCATATTAAACTAACAGTTTAGAGGGGGGTTATAATGCCCTATTGTTCACACAGACCACAGAGTACTTAACCACTAACTAGATGTCACTTTAGCATCACTCAGTTTTATAGGAACTAAAGGCTTGAAAACAAATCCCAGGCAAGAATTATTAGAGATACCTGAAAAGTATTTTACACCAGGGGCTAGCAAAGGTGCACACCATGCCAGTAACACAAATCACTTTATGGTACAGAGCTCATTCAAGGCAGCTATGGCAGCTACTCTTGTGAAACTAAAGATGTCTCCTGGAATAACTGCATCATAAGTCTAATTACACCACAGGTGCTCCTACACAACTTCAGCTTCCCGTTTTAGTGGGGGGAAAGCTCCGAAAACCACCACGGCCCACCCCTCCTCACCGCCCAGCGGGACAAGATGGGGTGCACAGAACTACGCGTGACCAGGCTGGCCAGCCATGGGTTTGCTGTGACACAGCTGAAGGACACGCTGGTAGGAAACAAAGTGGCAGCACTCACCGAGAGACGACTCATCCCAGCCGCCGCAGGCAAAACTCCCAAAATACTCCCCGCCTTGATGAAACCTTTGCTCCCATCACCACCACCACTCCCTGGCACTGTTCTCCCCCCAAAACACCCAACGCCTCTTGCAATACAGTTATTTTTGGCCCGTTAGCAGCAGCCAGCCTGAGGGGCAAGAGCAAGGGGCCTCGCAGGAAGAGCAGGCATGCTGCTGCACCCAGCGCCCACTACCACCCACACCCATCCATGGGGCACAGCCCCAGCGCTACACACACACATGCACCTGCCTCAGTGAAGTCCCCCCCCCAGTCCCCTGCACAAGTGCACACACACCTGCACCCATGCGATCCCCATCGTGGCGTGCATACACATATCCAGCTGCCCCACACCCAGCAGGACCTGCAGGCACACACATCTGGCTCACGTGCAGCAATGCAACATACCCCATCCCTGGCTCTGCATGCATGCATGCACACACACACCCCCCTGTCGCACCTGCAACAACTCCCCTCGGCCCCACATGCACCTGCCCTGCATGCAACAGTGTGCCCCCCAGCACGTACATACACACACATCCCTTGGCCCCATGCACACATCCCTCATGGGGCTGAGGGGGAGATAAAGGGGAAGCAGCTGCAGGTCACTGGCCTCCCTCAGGGTCAGCATCCTCCTGCTTGGTCACCTCCAGGACACGCGAGGCCTTAATGCACCATGGGAAAGCAATAGTCAAAAATCAAGACATGCACGCCCCACAAAACAGAACTCTCAGCTATCAGCCCACTCACACACCATGCACAGAGAGGGGGCACAAAGGAAATGTGACAGAAGAGCTTGAAAAACAGACCTCCCCCAAAAGCAACCCACATTTAACCATTCAGCTTCTGCTTAAAATTATGCTTTTCTCTCTTTTTTTTCAGGGGGAGGCAGGGGGAGCCAACCAAATACACGGTTGCCAAGTCGAGTTAATGAAAAACCCTTTGGCTGTTAACTCATTTAGTGCAGCAAGCATGAAATAAAGTCCGTGGCAGGGGGCCAAAGCGCAGCGGCCCTTTGCCGGGCAGGCCTCTGGGACCTCTCCCCAACCACCAAGGAGCCAGGCCGGAGCAGAGCAGCCAGCCCACAATTTTGAAGAGCTGCGACCTTCCTCTAGAAATCGGCAAATACGCCTCAAAAACAAAACCAAAAAATTTTAAAAAATTTATAAAAATTAAAAAAGAAAAATATCTATGGCACCGCCGGGCCTTAGGAGATTTTTCAGAAGGGCACTTTTGCATTCAGTTCCAAAAAAATAAAAAAAAAAAAGCCCGACCCATCCCACCCCACCACTGCGAGGT